>VMDO01010081.1:0-64001 GCA_007922755.1 Pedetes capensis
TCTTAATGCAGGAAGTGGACTTCAGAAGAGCAACTTCAGAAGCCCATTTGTGACAAAGGCTGCTGTTACTTGGTGTCATGATGCTGGCAGTAATTTTGCATGCTGCTGAATATGCAACCATTACAGGGTGAGGATTGCCTGGTTTAATCTAGGACACAGGGCTCTCAGCTACCATACTTGAGACATATATTATTATGTACTCTTGGATGAGTTTCATTCATGTTATCTCAGAATTTTCTAGCAAAACTATCCCTACCTTTCAAGAGTTTTATCTTCTTCCATTATGGTTGTGAAAGACACGTATCTTATCTCCTCATAAACTTTAGCAAGTTTTAACCCCAGATCTCTAGATGAGATTCATGTATTCCTATTGTTTTTTATTTTTTCTTTCTGTACTAAGGCACTAGCAACATATTCTCATTTCCATGACAACCAGGTGATCCTGTCAGAAAGAATTCAGGTAGAGTCATTAATGCTAAACCAACTCTGTTATGCTCCAAACTCAGAAAAAGAGTTGACTTTCCTTTTATAAGGCAGGGGTCCCCAACCCCTGGGCTATGAGCTAGTACTGATGTGACTGTAGGTGAGCCAGCAAAGCTTTATCTATATTTATACAATAAATATAATGTACTTGAATAATCCCAATCCCTCTCCAGAGTCTGTGGAAAGATTGTCTTCCATGAAACCAGTCCCCTAAACCACAAAGACTGGACCACTGTTCTAAGGAACATATTCTCCAAGGGACAATTTAACAACCAGATACAGTAAATTTACTTAAAAGTGTAGAGAAGTCCAAGTATAGCAGCATTATCTCTGTGTGCAGCCTAAGTTTGCATTAGCAGAAAGAAATTAATCCCTGAAGTATCTTACAAGGTAGAACTGTGCACAGCTCTTTTCTCTCACTCATCCCAAGACATCTTACAGCATCTTGCAGCCAAAAAGAAAATTGTGAATATTTTACTGAACAGAGTGAGAAACAAATGAAGAATATAAAACCACATAAACAAGTCACTTGTTGCCAAACTAAATGTAGATTTAGTATCCTGAAGAATAAAATCTTTCTAACTCAAGACCGGAGTTTAGTCTGAATTTAAATTTTTCATGAAGGTATAAAATCCAGAGATGCAATCAAAGGCAAAATATATCAAGTCATTCACTGTTTATTTCTAGAAGCTTCAAGGGTCCAGAGAATTATGGAGAAACCACAGCTAGAAGGGATTGAGAACATAGTATGTGCCAAGCACTGTGTTAATAGGTTTAAATGTAATATCTTACTTTTTTTTTATCATAACAACTCTGGGAGGTAGATATTAGTACTCTCAAGTAGGTGGTGAGGAAACTGAGGCACAAGTGGATCAAGGAATGGCAGTTTAGAATGCTCATTCAACTAGGATGGTACATTGCCCAGTAACACTACCTCTTGTTCCACAAATATGTTAGAAATGCAAATTCTATGATCCACCTCAGACCTGTAGAGATGTAGTCCAGCAACTCTAGGAGTGCATATTATGGCAGTCTGTGTTTAAGATGATGTCCAGCTGATTCTAATGTCTGCTAAAATCTGAGAAAAATGACTAATATTAAAAATGCTAATGGAAGATCCATGTCTGTTTCAGCTTGTAAGCATATAAATATGTAAACTTATTCACAAAGGTAAGTTATATTTGGGAGCACTTCAAGAAAGATATACTTTTAAATGTTAAGTATTAAATATTGCTTATTTCTTCTATTTGAAGAAGTCTTAAAGAATTGTCTTTCCAACTCCTGTAATTTCACCAGGGCTTGGTGGTCTCACAAACCTTGGACAAACCACATTATTATACAAGTCTTTTCTTCTTTAATGTAAGGAGAAGACAGACATTGGGTTATAGCCTTTGTAGGGACAATTTAGTGATTGCAGTGGTAGATGGACTGCCTGAACTGTGGAAAAGAGCTGTTTGGGCTAAAATTCCCCAGAATGTCTCTCGTGGGACACTGCTAGTCCATAAGAAGTTACTGACCAATAGCACCATGAGTTTTTGGTTTTAAAATCTATATATCATCCTCTTAGCCCTCAAGAAATTGGATTACCTGCCATAAATCTGTCTCCTAATGAAAATTGTTACCTCTTTTCTTTTTTATCTTTCAACATGCATATTAAACTGGGTTGGCATTTTCTTTTCCTGGCTTTTCTTTTTTTTCTTTTTCTTTTTCTTCTTTTCTTTTCTTTTTTCTTTTCTTTTTTTCTTTTCTTCTTTTTTTTTTTTGGTACTGAGAAATGAACCCAGGACCACTGAGCTGCTATTCTTAACTCTTTTTGAGAGTTTGTTTTGAGACAGGGTCTCTCTAAATAGCCCAAGGTGGCCTGGAATTTGCTATGGTACTTAGGCTAACCTGGAATTCATGGTCCTACTCCCTCATCTCCTAAATGCTGGGATTATAGGTGAGGGTCATCTTGCCTGGTGGTATTTTATTCATTAGTATTTTTACTTATTACCATTAATACCTTTGCCATACTTCATGTTAAATGTTATCTCAGGACTGAATGGAAGATTTAAACTCTGGTGTCCCTAAAGAAAAAGTGAACAAAGCAATATACACTCATGATTTTCTTTCTCCTTTGCTTTCTAGGATTATAGGGTTACTGTACAAAACTTGGAGGCTTACCCTATTTGGTCAGAACAAAGAGAAAAATACTGAATGTAGATAGAATTTAGTGAATGTGGCAGTCGCTGCATTTCTGTCTTACTTATTGTTTGTTTCTTATCCTTGGTACTTATTAGGTGTTCAAATTGCTGTTCTTAGCACTATTAAGTGGTAAATTAAAGTTATTTTCAAACTGCTTGAAAAGCATTATCAAAATATAGCTGTTTGGGGGGTCAAGAAAGCCTGAAGAGTTTTCAGTGATAAACATCATGTCAACAACTTAAAAGACTTCTCCCACCCTATTTAGACAATTCCTTTTTCTTCTATGCTGAGGTAAAAATCGCCAAGTTGCTATTTAACATCACTACATTTACTAACAGATAATGACTGGATGATGTGGAGGAATAAATGTTGAATGATTGTCTTACAATTGAAAGTTAAGAACTGTCTCCTAACAGCCAAAGAATGGGGCGTGAATGCTGCAGGAACATTTCAATAAATAAAGGACAACACATATCTTTGACTCTGTGACAAAAACACTCAGGGAGTGAATAATCCAATTTGCCCGGGCCCTTGCAACTAATGGGTCCAAGAATAGTTAGTGCTTGGAATCTAAAAATTATCTTTTGTTTGCTAAAGGCAGTTGGTGGAGTGATGTGCTGAAGGAGCAGCTGCCTTAGGTAAGTTTCAGAAAAGTGCTTATTCTGATTTTTTTGAAGAGAGACTAAATGGCCTTGCTGAAGAGTTTATATCGCTTAGGGTATAAAAAAGGAAGGATCGTTAAGATACTTCAAGACAGGCAAGGATCAAATATTCACTCAAAAAACGATTAACATGAGATTGAAAACACTGAATGTGTCTTGCCTTATTTGAGATTTTAGATCATTAGTTCAGAAAATAACATTAAAACATTTTAAAGGATCTTGCCCTATGTAAATTTTATGGATATGAGGAAAAACAAAATAACATTTTTTACTTCATTACTACAACAATATTATTACTAATACTGAAATAATATTAACATGTTTGTTCCACTCACATACACGGAAATAAACTCATCTCTCCTTTTGGCATAATGGAACTGAACAACTTTTTTGCTGTTTTTAATGTATCAGAGCACATTAAAGCAAGTCCTCCTACCCCACTCATTCCCAGTTTCTAGTAGATTTCTAACTATGTGCTCACTGCAAAACAGCAATATTACAATATGTGTGATGCATTAGTCTGAATTCATATAAAGAATTATAGCAGGAAACTCTCTAACAATATATTAATTTTAGTTTGTGAATACTAACATTTTACTAACTTGTAGGAATCAACTCTCCCATGTGTCTGTCAGCTTGTCATGTTGTATGGGGCTTGCATGTTGCTGTGATGCTGAAAGCAATGCCACCAGTATTTCAGATATCAGCAGGGCCACCCATGGTGGACAGGTTTCAGCTGAGCTTTCAGATTAGGACAGACTAGGGAGAAGTTGCTGGTAGCCCACTCCCCAAACCCTTAGCCATTGAAAACCCTATGAATAGCACAGAGGCACTGTCAAATACGAGCCCCTCAGATTGGAAGGCATTCAAGAAACAACAGGGGAAAAGGTGCTTCCTCAAAGTAGAGCCAACCTTAATGATGAGAATGGAGTAAAGATCCTGTGACCTTCTTTTGCTGATGTAGCATGATTCAAAATGAGAAAAAACATAGTGACTGCAACAATGGGCTCAAATATAAAAAGATTATGTGCATGGCACACAATGTTGTGTAGTGTTTCGTTCTGTTGTACATAGGGTCTCTATGAGTTGGATCTGACTAGAAGGCACCTAACAAAAGTAGTAATCAACTATGTAAGTTCTTAATGAATTGGTCTTTTTCTTATGTAAAAATAAAACTCAGTGGAATCGTCATTTGAAATCACAAGTCCCTAAAAACATGCTTGTAATATTTAATTGGAGCCTGGCCTGAAAGAATGCATGATCCTCCCACTGATTGAAGATCACACTATGGGAAACACTGGTTTGGGTGGGACCCCTGGCCTTAGCCCTGTACTGGTGTTCTGGCTAAATAGGCTGCTTCAGAGACACACCCTTAATCAAGAGGATCAATCTCTGTGTCTAAGTTTCCCCATTGATCAAACTGGTATGCTGATTCTTGCCTTGTAAGTTGCTGAAAGATTAAAATGAAATCCTCGGGAAAGATGAATGGCACATGCCTGGCACATAGAAAGTGTCTGTACACGGGGGCCATTATCAAAACTGCCCTCTGCATAGTGAATCTCACTGCCCTTGCATCAGAAAAGAGCCAGGATCTCAGACTGCAGGGTGCCCATGTTTTCTTCATCTGGAGGCTGAGACTCCCAGAGAGCTGTTGCAGGGGATGTGCAGGCTTCAGGGCTGTGTACTTGAAAGTCTTCTGACTTGACAGATCATGTATCATGCGGAACTGCCCCAAAACCATGCATTCCTTCCCCCAGAAAGAACCCATACTAGTTCTTACTCCCTATAATTCCATGACAGGAAAGATTACATCTACCAATTAATTCAGCAATAAATTCCTTTTTTTTTTTTTTTTTTGAGTACTGGGGGTTGAATCCAGGGTCTCACACTTGCATGCTTTGCAAATGCTGTACCACTGAGCTACACCCTCAGCCCATTTTTTTTTTTTTTTTTTTTTTACTTTTTTGAGACAGGGTCTCCCTAAATTACACAGACTGCCTCTGGTCTCCAGCTTGCCATCCCCCTCCCTCCACCTCCCCAGTTGCTGGGATTACAGGCGTGCGCTACTGCCCAGCTGAGCAATAAATTCTTATCAATGCACGCTAACTGCTTGGGCCTATGCTTATTTACACTTGCTAGTTATCTAGCTAACAAGTTGCCTGTTATTTTGGGAGAAGATTATAAACATTGTCATTCTTATACTAATTATAACAGCAATCATAGCACAAATTACAAAATATTTGTATGGCACTTTACCTTTTTTAACTCAAAAATTTTCACCATTAATAAAATAAAATCAATTTATGTAGTGGAGAATTTCTCAGCAGAGCAGAAGGAAAGATACTAAATAATTAGATATGGAGAAGGGAATTACTGACTAAAATCTGGAGATCTTTTGGTGGGGCTGCTACATCATTCAAGAATTGTTGATTTTGTTCTTCCCTCTGCACATACAGCTTAGTTCAGATAAAATAGTTAAGAGACATTAAGAGTCTGTGAATCAGATCTGTGGCAAAGGGCAGAAGTCAATTGTCATTTTCTTGTATATCCTGTTGGCACTGGTGTTTTGGAACCAAAGACTTGCACCAACCCTTTAGAACCCCAATTCTTTTCCCACCACCCCCAGAACTTCTACTTGAGTTGTTTTCATTCAACACAATGTACAGCACTGTAAGGTATCATGCATGCATCTTTAACACTTATTCATTGGCACAACAATATAGGATTTATTCTTTCAAGGTATCTTTTTTGAAAAATATTGAGTACTTATTGTGGGTCTGGTCCAGAAATTCAATAAACAGTTTATATAAAAAAACGTTGTATCATATGAATTTATTCTGAGAAAAAGACACAAAGGCTAAGTAAAAAGGCCAAGATGAAAAACGTCTTAACCTGTCTGGGGAGAGTTGCTCTCCAAGGTTTGCAGTTTCCTGTAAGGACAAAGAGGAGAGGTCATTGTCAGAGGACCAGTGTGGGACCTGCATGCCCCACTCTGACATAGCAGGACCTTAGTCTCAGCATGATGGAAAGTGGAAATAGTTAATGCTGGCCTGGTCAGTACACAGTGCTGCTGGTTATGTGCTGTTAATGTTACTCTTATGTTCCATGGAGTTGGAACCTACTCATAGTGACTCTATGTATAACAGAATGAATTACTACACCACATTGTGCCATGCACACAATCTTTTTATGTTTGAGCTCTTGTTCCAGCCACTATGTTTCTTCTCCTTTTGAGTCATACCACATGAGCAAAAGAAGGTCCCAGGGGCTTTACTCCACTGCCGTCATCAAGGTCGACTCTACTTTGAGGAGGAAACTCTTTTCCAGTCGTTTCTTGAGTGCCTTCCAGCTTGGGTGGCTCATTTTCCAGCACTATATCTGACAGTGTTTCTCTACTATTCATACGGTTTTCAATGGCTAATTGTTCCTGGAGTGGGCTGCTGGGTCCTTCTCCCTAGGCTGTCTCAGTCTGGAAGCTCAGCTAAAACCTGTCTGCCATGGGTGGCCCTGCTGGTATCTAAAATACCAGTGGCATAGCTTTCAGCATCACAGCAACACATAAGCCCCCAAGGCATGACAAATTGACAGATACCTGGGAGGACCATGTGCTAAGCGAAGTAAAAGATCTATTCTTGCTTTTAAGGTGAGAATGTGGTTCTTCCTTGTCACTGTAACATAACGAGTGCTGAGGTGGGGAGATTAATTTTCCTGCTAAGCACATCTCTTCTAGGGTGTGAATGGCTGTCATCTAGGATTAGAGAGAGGAGAATATAAGAATATAAGCAGCTATTAGAAGTTTGGTGGCAAAGGATCCACACAACTACAACTCCCCTCATTTGCTCTTAATCAGAAGGTCTCTATCAGAAAGTAGGCAAATAGTATTTGTAACAACGTCACAGTTTATGAAGTCCTTCTTCTACACTGAAAATCTGGAAGTCTCATAGAGAACTTTATCATAAAGAAATAAAATATAGTCTTTTCAAACTTCAAATGTAATATACTGTCCTCAAGGATAGACAAACTTTTATTCACACATAGTAGAACTTGTATACGCATAAAATGTATCTGATATGGTAACCAGAATGTTGATAATACTGATTGTCTGGGGGGATCATCAGGCTTAGAAGGGGGACATTTGATTGAGAAGCTTTTCTATCATTAAAATATTGTCCATATATTATTCAAATATCCCCTATGTAAAATCAAATGTTAAATAAAAATAAAACAAGGGTTAAAAGATTACTTTTAGTGGCTGTGTAATATTCTCTTGTGTGATGTGCTTAAAATTATTCATAATTCCTCATAACTGGGTACTTAGTTGTTTCTAAGATTCTTTTTCCCATTATAAATTGCACATCTTTATTTACTTTTCTTAGACAAATAGCTTAGAAAAAGAGTATAATTATTTTAAACGCTCTTTGAAACATTGAGCATCATGTGAGCATGCTTGTCTCATCCTTTTGTGTATACTGAGCAGTATTTTTTCAAAAGTATTAATTTCTAATATAATAGGTGAAAAAAAGCCTCTAGGAGTCTTGTTATTAATAACATATTTTATCCCATATTGGCTTCTATCTGCCAGTGAACATGGACTTTTGGTTCTTTTATGTTTTGTATCTGTATAGTGCAAATTGTCAAAGCATTAGTCTAATAGAATTTTAATTTGAGAAGGAAAGCTGATCAGCGATGATCGAAGTAGTTTCTAGATTTCCCATGATTTGGTAAATTCTGGAGCATTTTAGTTCTTCAGTGGCTGGTTGCTGGTAGACAGAGCTAATTGTAAATACAGAAGACATTGTACTGATAAAACTTCTGATAAAGGACTTCAATGTGTTAATGTTTCTAGCTCCAAAATTCACTTTTGAATCTATTAATATCCAGATCTGAGTCTATCTCAGTTAGAAACCTATACCAAAGCCAAGGTGAGACCCTAAATGTGGTTCAGTTCATGCTGGGATCAGCTGTGGCTCAGAGAAGGATCTGAAGTGAGGACTCTGATGTCAGTCTGTGTGGCCCATTAGTGACTTCAGGGACACCCACTGCCCTCAGGACTTTGTGAAGGTTTCTACATCTCAATTAACTTCCATGGAGTTAGGCAAAGCACCTCAGTGATGAGCAGGGAGGTCTACTTTAACTTGCGTTGAGTATGACCTCCACTTAGAGGTAATAATTGCTTCCATCATTTGATAAAAGGACAAGGTTGAGTCTGAGAGTATTTCATTGCTGATCTCTCCAGTGTCTGAACAGTCCCCCTTTGATAATTTATTTCTTTGTTTAAAATATTGTTATATCTAAGGAACTATTTCAAAAAATAAAATCACCTCTAGGGCAGCTACTGCTATCTTGAATGTGAATTAAATTTTTAGGGGCTTGTAGCTTTGCAAAGCTCTATGTGAGGAGATAAAAGATAGCAAGTTTTAATGGAGAAGGGGAGAGAGATATGTCCAGAGCTTCTCTAAGTACCATGACTGGAATCTAGTCGTTATGAAGCAGCGGCCAAATGCTGGTTATCTGAGGAGATAACTTAAGATTGGCAGGAGATGGCAGTACAGGAAAGAAAGTGAGAAATTTTCTAAAGAAAAAATTTCAACTTGACAATTTGCCTAGCACCTGCCCTTTTTGTTTTCTAATTGGTTCTGGTTACTAGCATTACTAATGGTTCTCTAAAATTTGAGGGTCTTTGGGGATGGTAGAGGAAAAAAGATGGTAGATAGCACTTAGAATGTTAGATAATCTCTGGGCTTGTTTAATTTCTTTAAGTGGATCATATGTACCTAGTTGAAGTAGATTCCAGATTTTTTTTTTAACTTGGAGAACATTAAATAAGAGTTGATACTTCAATTTGTGGTATTTTTGTGTCCGGTGGAGAATACTGGGTATTAGGAATCCTATGTTTTGCTATACATGAGAAAAGCAGGCACATTCTCACATAGCACATAGCACATGTTTCGGAAGTGCAGCCCTGTTAGAACAGTGTATGTGGGCCTGGCATGGGATTGTCTGTGGCTTCAGGCGATTCAATCATCATTTCTCTTTCTCTCTGAGCTGCAGGTGGAGAGTGGGCTGCCATGAATGCCAGAGAGGAATAATTGGCAGATTTGCCCAATGTTTAGAGGAAAAATATAGAAGAAAAAAAGATTATTACCTAGCAGGTTGTCTCATAGGAATCACAGACTTTTACAGCTGTAAGGAGCCTTAGAGATCACTAGTCTAGTTCTCTTCCTCTCCAGCACCAAGCCTCCAATTGACTTATGGGCAATTGATAGGTCAAGAGAGTGAGGTTAGGTTCTAGGTCAGAATGGTCCAATAGAAATATAATACAAACCACATATGCAATTTAAATTTTTTCAGATAGTCACATTAAAGAAGGAACAAGATACAGGTGAAAATAATTTCAATAATGTATTTTATTTAATCCAATGTATACCATATATTATTATTTCCACATGTAATCAACATAAAAATCCCATTTTTTGGCTGGGGTCGGGGGCATGTCATTAAAATAGGGTCTTTCTGCATAGCCCAGGCTGGTCTGGAGCTCACTGTATAGACCAGGCTGGCTTCAAACTTGTATCAATAATCTTGCCTCAGCCTTCTGAGTGTTGAGATTATAGGCAAGTGTCACTATGTCTGGCAACATAAAAATTCTTAATGAGATATTTCATCTTCTCTTTTTTGTACCAAGTCACCAGTATGTATTTTTTTTCCACTTAGACCATCTCTCTTTTTCACTTGAATTTTCTCAATTTGTTTTGATGTTAAACTTGCCCTGGCTCAAGTCAAACAGTTCTGCCAAAATGATATATTCATGCTTAATGGAAAAATATTTTTTCCTGCTTTAATATTTAAATGTAAATTGTAATTCATTACAATAAAATAAAATTAAACATTCAATTTCTTCTCTGCATATACCAGGTACTCACTAGCACATGTGGCCAGTGGCTGCTTTGTGGATCTTATATCTGTAGGTAATATTTCTCTTCAGTTACAGAATTGAGGCTGGATATTTGCAGTCCTGTACTTAACCCAGTACTTTTAAAATAGAAGGTGCCCAACAAATAAGTGTCGAGTGAGTGAACTGAGACTGAAATGTGGGGATTCTAATCTACTAGTCAGGTAGACTACTTTCCGATTACCTTCCTGGTATTAAGCTACTTGCTATAGGGCAGAAGTTCTCAAAGTATCCCCTAACAAGCATCAGTATCACCTGAGATATTGCTAGAAATTAGATCTCCCTGCACCCTCATTCCAGATCTGCTGAGTCAAAAACGTGGAAAACCTTGGCAATCTGTGTTTGAATAAGTTCTCCAAGTGATTCTGGTGTGTGCTCAGGTTTGAGAACTATTGCTATATGTCTAAACTAGTTCTATTTCCTTAGGACTTTTCCTTGGAGAGCAACGCCAAAAGAGAAAGAGCTTCTAGTTCTATAGTTTTGTCCTACAGAACTTTCCACAACTATGGAAATGTTCTGCATCTACACCATCCAATATGGTAGCCAATAGTCACAGGACTCTTGACCACTTGAAATGTGGCTGTGCAAATGAGGAATGAAGTGTTAAATTCTGTTTAATTTTTATTCACTTAAATATACATTTGGACAGCTGCATGTGGCTTGTGGCATCTAATGAACCTTTTTAATAACAGGCAGGGGAAACATGGAGCTGAGTCATTGTGATGGGGCATCTTTGAGTGAGTTCAGGGTTAACTCAGACACAGAATGTGTTAGGCAACAGCCCTGTCTTCTCCAGGGATACTCTTTCAGAAGGGACTGTTGGATCAATGTGTATTCTTAGCTCAGATTAGTGTAATCAAAACAGCCTGTAGCCCATTACCTGATAAACACCCATCGACTTACTATTCCAGGTCGGCAGTAGAACCATAAAGTCTGACAAAGCGGCCACGACACACAGTGATCATATTTTATAATTAACAATTGCATCAACTGTTCTCTTATTTTGGTTCCTGAGTTATCAGAACTGGCAGTCTATTAATTTATTAATGGTACAGATGATCTGGTTGAGCTTATGGTGACCTTTTCTTACCCATTAGTTCTCTTTTCTAAAACATGCTTTCTGGAGCTGACAAATATCTCTACCTTTGTCCTGAAGCTTTTCTCCCTCTCCTATTCATGGGCAATTACTATGATTTTCTGCACTTCCAAAGTACAGATGTTTTCCATAATGACACAGAGAAAAAGAAAATGTCTGGGTTTCAAGGGATGAGATAGAAAGCCCTCAGTGCCACAGTTCTTATTACTTGAATAAGACTGAATAAGAAGAAAAATAACTTGCATTTTTTGTTGTTGTTCAGGCCATCACACCATACTTAAACCAGTTCAAACCTGTACTTTCCCCAGACACAAATCATATTTGATCATGAAATTGAAGTGAGCTCCACGGAGCTGGCCTGTGGTTCTTGAAATTTTCATCTGGAGAAACAGAGGGACTGCAGAGCACTATGAGGCTTTTGGACAGTCCATGATGGCAGGCTTTGTGATTCAGGGCCCCCAAGAGGGTAAGTGTGACCTCAAAGGAGCTCCAGCTCCTAAACATGATCTCTACCCACCAACCTTTTTGCTTGAGAGGAAACTTACCTTGTATCAAGTTATAAAACCTATACCACATTTAAACTATTTTTATTGCAAGTGGAGCCAAAATACAATGTATTATGAACAAAAGGTATCGCTTAAATTGGTAAGCTGACAAAATACTTTTGTCTTTGCAAAGGGACAGTGACACAAAGCTGTTGTTTTCCATTTGTCCATCTGAAATCTTCCTGAACAGTGTTCTCTCTCTACCTCATCGATCTAATGCTTTAATTGGAAGACAGTAAAGGCTGATGGGAAAATAATGCTCTCTTAAATACCTGAGAATGAAAAGCAAATTAAGTTAGCACAGTGTAAAAGGCAAGTAATTACATAATGTCAATCTCGTTTTATACTGTTTAGTTTTAAACAGCATACAAAGAAAGGGTTTGTTGAGGAGACGAGAAAAATAAGACTGCTTTCTTAGGCAACTTAGGCCCTACTTACATGGTGAATGGGGAGTTTCGGGGAAGGTTCTGGAATGAGAGTTGTATCCAAAGTCTTCACTTTCTATGGCCTGCCCTAATGTGTACCAACCTGTGACAAAGTGAACCCCATTGTGAGCTAAGGATGGATTTTGGAGTCATAGACATGTTTTCGAATGGGAAGATAACCTGGTTGAGTATGGAGACTCACAGAGCATGACTGGTTGCTAGGAAAACTGGTGGAGGTTCTTCACTGTAGGTGGTGCCTAAGGTAGGCTTTGTAGTTTCAGGTTTTCATCCAAAGGGACTGAGTTTTATCACCCACCAAGGGTGGGTAGAATAATCAATGGCAATGACAGGGGAGCCCCGTGAAGATATATAGGGCAGGAGATCCTGGTGTGGAGAAAGATGAAGTGGACCTGACAGGTAAGTGGCAACTTGGAGATCACACTCACAGTCCTTTTTTTCCCTTCTTTCCTTTTCCTTCCTTCCGTCTTTCCTTCCCTCTTTCCTTCCTTCCTTCCCTCCCTTTTTAATTTTCTTCCTTCCTTATTCTTTCACTTTCTTTTCTTCCCACTCTCTTTCTCTCCCTTCCTCCTTCTCTCTCCTCACCTCTCTTCTCCTTTCCTCTCCTCTTCTGTCTCCTCTCTTCTTGTCTCCTTTCTTTTCCTTTCCTGTCCCTCATTTTCCTTTTCTTCTTTCCTTTCTCCACAAATGGAAATACTGGAAAATCATATGTATGTATGTGTGTATGCATGTTAATGTGTTTGTACACTTTACCAAAACTTCATAGAATGCTGAGATGTAAAGAAGAAAGGAAATCTGCAAATAATTCTACTTCCCAGAGAAAAAATACTCTTAAGAGTTTGGAGTGCATTTTTATGCACTTGTTCCTATGCATATTTGCAACTCCCCATGTCTGTCTGTCTGTCATATGTATGATAACCTACATATGTCATATGTATGATAACATAACATATATTTATATTAAACATACTATACCAGCACATATATTATATATAGATCATCTACATGATTTTCATTATATTTTATACCCAGATAGCCTCATTTAAAAATATTCATTAGGGAACAGGTAAATAAGGATTATAGTTATTTTCCATGGTGCTCCCTGAAGGTTTGATTGAATTAACTATCTAGGACCCACAAATGAGGGTTGAAGTATGAGAAGGGTGTAGTGACAGCTTTTAGACCTCAGCAATATCCTGGGGAAGCACTATGCAGTATTCATAAATGATGATAATGTGATGGTGATGATAATGTACAAGCCTCTCTGACCCAAGAGGTAAATAGATAAGTTAGGGTCCACCTGAGTGAGTGTTCTTTGTTTCAGTCTATTGACAGGAAGCCAAATAAGTTTCACTGTTTTAAACACATACTGAAGTCTCAGCTGTTCAGAGTTTTATAAAGTGAACCTTTGAAAATTTCCTGAAAGTACTGTGGTAGCTATTTCAGACATCATGCTCTTCTACTGGAGCCTCTTTGGAGATCTTTCTAAAATATATTACACAATCTTAGTTTTTCTTGAATATAGTACTCTGAACATTTGCTTTTTGAGAAGGCCCCATAGCACTAATATGCCAAGTCCCAGGTCTTGTGAGCTGTGTAGCAATATTTGTATTTACACAAAGATGATTATGGTATCTACACAAAAATGGCTCCTGAGGGCTATGCTTCCTGAGCTCTGTGTTTTCTACTCATAGGTCTCTGTCCTTTTGTTTTATGACAGTCTATTGCTTTCCGGCTAGATTAGTGCATTTTCCTGCAGCATGAGCATTCCCTATACTGTTCCATCTTTGCCATCACTCCAATTTGCCATCTACTCCTTATGGAAGACTTAGAAACCAGAAAACGAAGCTTGCTGGAATGGTGTGTAAAGTAGAATAAAACACACAAGATAATAATAGACACTAGCATTAGCCTCAGCCTGATTCTGCATGGAAGAGTGGTGAAATTTAGTCATAAACTCTCCTGCTTATTTTGGCCATCTGGAGCCTCCACATTCCCCTCTTCCTCCTGTTTCTCTTCCTCCTCCTCTCCTCCTTCTCCTTCTCCAACTCCATTTTCTTCTTCTTCCTCCTCTTCTTCTTTAGCTATGATTATAGTACCTGACACATGCAATCAATAAATATTGGTTGAACTGAATTAAACATAATTGTATCTAGGGAATGACATCACTAGAGAGTTGAGTGATAGATAGAAAAAGTGCTATACTTGAAGACATCTTGAGTTTCTGCAGGCATAAGGAAGAACTTGGTTCAGAAAGGTACTCATGAGCCTCGCCCTGACAGCATCCCCTAGTGTCTTATCTGTCTTCATCACAGAATTGTGGCTTTTGGGCCATTCTTGATAGGATCCCAGTGGCTGCTTATTGTCCACTGTAGGTTTTGAGATATATTGCTGTCCATTACTATCCAGCCTGGGTCAGGCTTTTCTATGTATGGGTCACATATGGTTTTATCCTTGAAAACCTTTACTTTCAACCAGCACTTTAGTCATCTATCCCCAGAAATTTGATCTAGGCAATGGTGGTGAAAGAGCAAAGTTTTCCCTATACTCTTGACTATTTCTTACTCTCCAATCCTTCAACAATGTCATGTAGATATTCCAGAGAACCTGGTGGTTGGCAGTGTGGGAATCTCCCCAGGCAGTGATACCCCACACCTTAACACATGTATCAATCACTTTCAAAAAGGCAGATTCTGGTTCACCAGGTGCAGTATAGAGTCTGAGAGGTGGCATTTCTGATAAATTTTTTCACCCAAGTACTGCACTTCCTTTAGCAAGAAATTGAGCCTCTATCTTGTCATTCCTTAAGTTTTGCATTCCCACTGCTTCATTTCCAGGGATGTGTGAATATTGAAAGTAGGAGACAGAGGGTTCCAGGGAAAGTGACTAGGAATGGCTATTGTCAGGTTGTGAATTATCAAAATATCAGTGATTGTTGATAGTAATAAACTTTCTATTTTTCCAAACCTCCAAATGATCAAGCAATAAATAACAATCCACCATCAAATCAATAGTCAGCTATGATCTCATAGCTATGATCTCACAGTGCCCCCCACACCACAACCCCTCAGTAACCCTACAATCACTAGAAATAATGAGAAACATATGATTAAATAAAGGACTCTAGGTCTCTTCTACTTTTTGTAAATTAATAAATGAAATGTACTTAATCTATGGGGCTGAGGTTTAGCTCAGTTGGTAGAGTGCTTCTCCTCACTCTCTGAGGACATGGGTTTGATCCCCAGCACTACAAAAATGGGAGAAGGATGTGGCAATCCACTCCCAAAGCAATCCCCAAACAATCAGCCATTGAAGCTATTATGAGGGTCGCTATGAGTTGAATGAGATTCAAGGTCAACTAACAACAACAACAACAACAACAACAACAACAACAACAACAACAACAGTCTATATACTGGAATCTCTGTGATGAAAATAGTTCAGTGTGAATACATTTAGCTCCCAGCTGTCAATGAGTCTTTAAGCCATGGTATTTGCATGTGTTTGGGAGAATGCTGTGTTGGAAATATTAGTAGTTATATTTCAGTAGAGAAAGAAATATAACAGAGATACAGAAACCTAGGTATAAGTCCTTTTAGTTTCATCAGTTCTTTCATTTGACCACCGAAACTCCCAACTTCCTTTACTTAACTTCCTCTCTTCCTTTCTATTTGTAAAATTAGTAATCCTTAGAGTGAATTGAATTGTGGACAAGGGAGACCAGGGAATATTCTGAACTTAAATACAGGTGACTTTTTAAAGTCATGTTTCTAAGTTGTTCTATAACTATATGTGTAACTGTATGTCCAGTGTCCTATACTACTCCATGAATATTAACACTGCTTCATACTAAAGAAAAACTATGGCTAGAATGATTCTTTTGCCAAGCCTTCATGTAAAGTGTTCACTTTTTTCAGAGTTCCTTGTTAAAAAAAAATCTCATCTAACAGAGTCAAATCCAGAGGAAAACAAAAAGAAATAAGAAATGTTAACAATGAAAGCAGGCCAGAGAAATATACAACTGTTTTCCTCAGAAGATTAAAAGATATCTTGCTTTGAATCACTTTGTACCCATACAACAAGGTAATACATGTGCCCTAGCTGACTAAACAAGATTCCATTGATAGCTTAAAAGCTACAGTTCTTATGTAATGAATATACTATTTCATGTACTAATGGCCCAAAAAGAATGAGAAATGTTTTTATCTTTCATTCAGAAGGAAAGTTAACTGGATGATGAATTGAGAGTATAATACCCTTGTTTTAAATCAAAGAATACCCAACCATAATGAATGATGATTTATAATAATATTATATTGTATATAATGGCATTTATTAGGATGAGAGGTAGACTCATTTCCATTACTCACTTTGCCTCTTAAAAGCATTATTTTATGTGTAGATAAAAAAGTAGATATTGATTTCCTCTGAGGCAAACATAATTTATTGACCTGAGTTTGCCAAGGTCAATATTTTCCTCATAGGGTAATATATCCATATGTTTACTGAATCATAGAATCAATTTTTATACTTTAACACATATTCCAGATGCCTGACAGTTATAGAAGCAAGAGTCAAGAGGAGGTTTCACCCAAATCCCTCAATTTCTAGATGAAGCAATTGACTTTCACTGGAAGTGATGGGATTGTCCTAATTATTCCACTTGCTCCACATAATGTTGGTTGAAAAGCATGCCTGCTTAGATTTAGTCTACTTGTTCTTCCTATAATATCCCCTGGCTTGGTTAAATATTTTGCAGTTGTCTTCTAAACCTTATTTCTAAAGAGAAAATTTCTATGAGCGATATAGAATCATAACCTATGAGTCATGTGTAAAAGTGGGGAAATGATAAAAGTCTAGTGACAAATTACGTAGATTTACATTGAAGTGATATTTAAGAGAAATATGAAAAGAAAAGGCCCAGTGACTGAATGGAATTCTCACTCTTGGTTTGGTGGATTGTTGCAATAATGTCCCTCAATGTTGCATTATGTGTCCCTGTGTCTACACTTTCCAACAATGTCTCTCACTTTGGCTCTAGACTGGGCTACCTGACTTGCTTTGGTAATGTTGTTGTTGTTGTTAGATGCCGTCAAGTCAGTATCCGACTCACAGCGACCCCATATACAACAGGGGAAACACTATTGTCAGTGCTTTTCTGCTGTTCATAGGGTTTTCAATGGCAGATTGATTTTTGGGAGTGGGTTGCCAGGTCCGTCTCCCAAGCCTACAGCACCTGGTGTTCCCAGGCGGTCTCCCATCCAAGTACTAACCAGGCTCGACCCTGCTTAGCTTCCGAGATTTGATGGGATCAGATGCCACGGGGCTAAGGCTGCAAGCTGCTTTGGTAATAGACAATAGCAAACCAGAGAGTTGCAGAGCTTTATAGATGCACACACTGGAACTGGCCATCACTTGTTGCCCTTTGGAACCAAATGACCTCATGTGAAGGAGGCCAGGAAAAGTCATACCAGCTCAAGCCCCATGCCCATCAATCCTCACAATAATCAGGCACATGAGTAAGGCCATCTTGGACCAACTATTTCCAGGTGAGTCTTTAATGACCTCAGAGATCAGCTAAACTGGCTTAGAAAAGAAGAAAAGCCTAGCTGCCCCACAGAATTACAGTTAATAATATAAGTTTATTCTTATAGGTGTCTAAGTTTTGGGGTGGTTTGATAGTCAGTTAGGCTAAATTATAGACTTGGTAATATTTTATGGTAGAGCTAATGCATATAACTGAAAACCACAGAGAACAACAGATAAAACAGGCAAGAGGGTGATTTTAGGTTCATCCATGCAGTCTGACAATTCTTAAATCATTACAAAAATAAAAGCCATATGAATGCTCTCATCTTTAAATGTAATAGAAGTTTTCCTACAACACTAACTTTTAATATAGAATTTGGTCTTTTCCACTGGGAGGTGGTCAGGGAAGCGATGATCTGAGCAGGATCTGATGGGTATACTGAGGCTCAACCAGCACAAACCAAAATCCTAAAACCATTGATACAAAGCACCATGTATGCACAATGCTGAACTCCTTACACTATTTGATTTTTATTAATTCACAAGTGTTTCTATCATTTGTCATACCACTGAAAGTTTATATGAAATTGTTCATTTCATTGTTGGAGAAAACTGAAACTCACAGTTAGACAATCTGCTCTGCAATGCAGACATAGCTCATACCTGTACCAAGAGAATGGACAGGCTTGTTAGGAGTTCACTAGGTATCAGATACGGATTTTAAAATGGAGCATTAGGCAATGAAATGGAAGCACGCATTTGCAGAGACATAGACAGGGGAGGGCTATGCTATTAATTGTGTAATTTGTTGTTATTTTTATTGTTAAGTGCCATCGAATCAGGTCTGACTCATAGCAACACTATATACAACAGCTGAAACACTACCCGACACTATGCCATGCTCTGCCCTATTGTTAGTGCTTCCCTGCCATTCATAGTCAGAAGCTAAGCTGGGTCAGGCCTATTTAGTACTTTGATGGGAGACCACTTGGGAATACTGGGTGCAGTAGGCTTGGGAGAATACTGGCATCCCATTCCCAAAGAAACAATCAAGCACTGAAAACCCTATGAATAACAGAGAAGCACTGACAATAGTGCCAGGCATGGCGCAGTGTTGGGAGTGGTTCATCTTGTACATAGGGTCAATATTGAGTTGGATCTGACTCGATGGCAACTGACAACAACATATGCCTTAATATCCTCTGTGAAAAAGAGTGTTGTAGAGACTATTTTTAAATGTCTAAATGCTCATGAACTTATATAAGGTGAGAAGTGAATGTTATAATGCATAAGCCACATGCATAGCTTTTGATGGTGGAGAAAGAAGGGATGAATTGGCCATATAGTACCACCTGGGCTCTTCTTCTTCATAATCTATCAGTTAGGACAAGGTAGAAAATGATGATCAGCTGCTTTTAGTGTAACCCAGCACTAGCGAGAATGGTTTCCAAAGTTTAGAACAGAAAGTGATGCTTTACAGTAAGCAATTTTTAAAACTATGTTTGGTTGTTTTTGAGACAGGGTCTCTCACTATATAGTGTAGGCTGTCCTGAAGCTCTCCACATAGCCCAGGCCAGTCTCCAACTCATGATCCTCTTGCCTCTACCTCCAGAATGCTAGGATTATAGGTGTGTGTTGGGGATTTTTAAAATCATATCCCACAACTAGGGTCCCTCATAACAGCCTGAGGGGCTGACCCCTAGTTGACCCCAGGGCTCATCCCATTCACTCAAACCAGCCCCTCCCATCGAGTGAGTAAAGATGGCGCCTGGCCAGTCTGACCTGCCTTAACTACCCAAATTTTGATTAGCTCCCCTCAGCATTTTTGGGTAATAACTGTCCCCACCTGGCAGGTATGACAGTTTACCTGCTGTACCTGTCAGGTATGTGTCCTGATTGGCTGAATCCCAACATGTGACCGCTCTGGAACCCTATATAAGCAGGGCTCCCAGATCCCCTTCACCCTCACCTCTCTGACCGTCCTCCAACTGCCACCTGACCCATATCACCTGGACCAGTGCTGCCTACTCCAGCAAGATCTTCTAGCAAGCCTGTGGGATCAAGACCAGGGGCCCCAAAGAGTCAAAGGATCCAAGCAAGCCATGAATTCCTCCCAATTCCTCCCATCCTTGGGAAGGAGGGAGGTAGAGAAGGCGAGCTGCGAGAGGCAACATCAACTGACCTCCACAGAACACCAGTGGCTGTGGCTGTGCCTTTAAGGCTGAGCTGTACCAGCACTCAGCCAGCAGCATTCCATGCTGCAGGCTTAGAGCCAGCACTTAGAGAGCACATAGAGCTCTGCTCTGTAAGAGTTGCTTGCTCCTTGCACCCCATCAGGGGAGCACCCGATAAACCTTATCTTCCCTGTTTTACCAACTGAAGGTCTCCCAAAGTCCTTCATTTTTGCCACCAGCTAACTGGTTATGGTAGGCTGGCTCTAATCTTAGCCGGGCTAGAGCCAAAACCACAACAGGTGTGTACCACCATGCCTGGTTGCACACCTATCTTTTAAGGTATACTCTCAGAATCTGTTGATGAAGAGGATTAACCATTATCAAATACTGACAGTGCACTCAGAAAATCATCTACATTTGAAAAAGGACCACATTTATATATGAGGTAATATTTATTCAGTCTTCAGGTGATCCTTGGTGCATATGTATATTGGGTGGCTCTGCTGTTACCCTGAGGGTCTCTGCTTGGACCAGTGCATTAGGGCTGGGATTGGAAGTGTCTCATCACTTTTAACTTGTTCCACACATTAGTTCATGCATAGTTGTTTTGTATCCAATAACCGAAGTTTCCATCCACCGAGAGCCAGACCTCGTGCCAAAAGCTTTTGTTAACATAACTGTTGAGACTTTCTGAGGGAAGCCTCCAGACTCATTCTACTTCTCCTATATCCCTTTTGCTGACAGCTCTACTAGTCAGAGAGTCTGTAAAGTAGCCATTGAAGAGAGAACCAAAACTATTGCAGACCATGTGTCTCCATGACCAGTGAGCAATGACATTAAATAGACTAAGGTAAAGTCTAGCTGATGGTTCTTAATGGCTTGCTGTCCTCTGTGATATTGAGCTCATGTGAAAAACAGTAGACTGTCAATTTAGGATCAACAGAGACCTTTTCTGATGCAATGGATGGCATCGTGAAAGCCCCAGACTGCTCTGTAGAGCCAAGCATAGTATACTTCCTGGAGAATAATGAGAAACTAACAGTTTCATGTGTGCTTTGTATGTGCCAATTATTGTAGGATCACTGTCTCATGTATTATCTCATTTAAAACTCACAAAAACCCTGAAAGTGGTTCTATTATTTTAATACCCACTTTGAATAAGGAAAAAGAGACATAGAAAGGCCATGCAGTCCAAAGTCATGCAATCAGCACAGCCTCAGACTGACTGGCTCCAAAGGAACTCTGTCATATGCTCTATATGTGTTACTGAAATGACATGGCAGTATTAATTGCTACAACTGCCCAGGGGATTGGAAGAAACTTCTGTGTGATTTATTGCACCAAATATACCAGTAGTAATCCATTTTATGATATTAATGTTATTGAATCCTCAATCTGTTTGTCCAAAATCTCAAGATTGGACAGAATGTCTATGGCTGTGAAACCTTGCAAATAAATGGAGAGCACAAACTAGGTCCTCTGAAATGTTTTTTCATAGAAAAAACATTTGTGTAAGCTTGAAGAATACTATCAAAGTGCTGAGCCTGTTTCCTGGTAAGTTTATCATCTGGTTGGGCAGATACTAAATTCTGTTTTATAGAAGGAATAGACATCTTTAACTTGGAGACTGCCTACCAGTACACTGACTGCATTTGGACTCAGCTATGGGAGTTTAAAAGAGATGAGAGGTTTAATGCTAACTAGTGTTTGCTCCTTAGGGGCTATACCTTAGTGGTATTCTTCCTCTGTGCTAGCTTGTGTTTTGGAGAACAGGTAGTGCTGATTTGTGGTCTCAATTGCTCATCTTCTGTAATTGGCTGAACATCACCAAGGGGGTAAAATTTGGATGTCTATTTAATTGAAAATGTTCCCTGGATGAAACAATTATTTGGCCAATGAATAATAACCTATAGAGTTAGTCACTAAAACAAAACAGAATAGCTAGGCATAATGGCATACATCTGTAATTTCAGCGACTTGGGAGGTGGAGACAGGAGAATACAAGTTTGAGGTCAGAGGCAGACTGGGTAACTTAGAAAGACCCTGTATCAAGATGAAAAATTAAAAATGGGCTTGGAGTGCAGCTCAGTGGTAGAGCACTTGCAAAAGTCTGTGTGAGGTCCTGGGTTCTACTCCCCAGTACTGCAAACAAACAAACAAACAAACAAAGATAAATAAAATAAGACAGATTATAGATATTTTGGAAATACAAAGAATCCTGAAAAGAAAGGTGAAAAAGTATCTGTTTTGCAAATTCCCATGACTATGTAAAGGAAATGGATCTACTGTTTTTTATAAGGACTGCCTGGATGTTCAGGGAGAGATGCTTGGCTGTGCACAGCTGTGGGAATTGTGTGCATGGGTACATGCTAGTTTCTCTATAGTCCATGAATTGCTTTATAACTATCTACTGAGGCAATAGTAAGTGTGTACAGAGGAACACTTAAATAAGTCCTCTATTGGAAAGCGGGTTTGTGCCAGTCCTTGAAGCAGTAAGCCTTAAAGACTTTTAGGGAGAGAGGATGGATAGAGAAAGATATACATCCTCCACCTTTCTATTTGTGCATGTCAGGCCCAGTCTATGTGCCACATAGCTGCCTTCCTCATGAGTAGGGCCCTCAGGATGCACAATACCATGCAGAGATCTGAGCAGGAGAGGGACAATAGCCCAAGCTCTTGAGTTTTCTCTTGAACATAGAGCAGCTCTCACTTTTCTATTCTTCCTCCAAAGCAATTTTGACATTGTATTAGTTAGTTTCATTATTGCTATGACCTAAATACCTGGCAGAACAACTTATGGGCAGAAATTTATTTTGTCCCACAGTGTCAGAAGTTTCAGTCCACAGTAACTTGGCCCCATGAGCTTGGGCAGAACATCACGGTGGATGGAGCATGCAAAGGTGGAGCTTCTCACTTCTTGGCAGACAGGAAGCAGAGAAAAGGGACACAGGAAGAGGCTAGAGCAAGATATAGCCTAAAGGACATGCCTCTAGTGACCTACTTCCTTTAAGTAGGCCCCATCTCCTCCCTTTCACCATATCCCAATAATGTCATCATACTGTGAATCCATCAAGAGATTAACTCATTGATTAGGTCAGAGCCCTCCTGATCTAATCGCTTCTGGAAACACTATCACAGCCACTGACAGGGGTGTGCTTCACTAATTCTCTATAGGTTTCTAGTCAGGTGGACAGTCAAGATTAACCATCACAGACACCTACAAAATGAGTAGATCTTTTTTTCTTTTTTAAAAGGTAGGCCACTCTGATCCTTCCACTGTCTGTAGGTGCATGTGGGGATTTTAGGGGTTGTAAGTTCAAGTGCCTTTTAGGGATTAGGTAGGTAACTTACATGGTTGAAAGGAGAGGAACAGAAGACAATAGGGTACTGTGGATACAGAGGCCACTTAGTAAGCACATGCTCTGTCCAAAGGAACTATATTGCTCTTGTGTAGCTGACTGTTGTTAAGAACATAGACACAAGAGTCAACCTAGATTTTTGTGACATCTTCCAATCTTTTAGTGTTGGTAACTAGTTCAAGTTTTTTTTTTTTTTAAATACTATAATGGCCAGCCTGTAGCCATACCACTGTGGCATCTGATCTTGTCAGATCTCAGAAGCTAAGCAGGGTTGGACCTGGTTAGTACTTGGATGGGAGACCACCTGGGAACTCCAGGTGCTGTAAGCCTGGGAGAAGGACCTGGCAACTCACTCTCCAAAAACAGTCAGCCATTGAAAACCCAATGAATAGAAGAGAAGCACTGACAATAATGTTTCATCTGTTGTACATAGGGCTGCTATGAGTCTGACACCAACTTGAGGGCACCTAAAAACAACAACGTGGTAGCCAAGCAAAATAATACTGTTAGAGTTATTTGATAGGCAGTTTGCATCCTGTGTAGGGGATTCTTCAATTTAATAATTTGTTCACATTTTTGAGTGACACTGACAATTTTTATTTACTGTGTCCTTGAACAAGGTCTCTGAGTCACTTTTCTCATGTGGGTGAAAACTTCTACTGGTCCATTTACCCTCTTGGCCAGGTCATTTTTGTATACATATGAAAAACCAACTAAAATTGGCATTAAAAACATGTAAGAAGTAAATAACCCTAAAATATTTAGCTGGCTCACAATTTCAACCCTAAAGCTTGTTTTTATTAATAAGATAGCCTGATCAACTTAGTGTGGTTATAAACTTGCTCAGTCATATACTTTTCCTACTTCCCATTAAGTATAATGCTACATTGGCTGTTATTTTTCTTCTGATAGAATGTAATATTTTATTTATGCCACTAAGTTTAAGAGAGGATATAGACACTGAATAGATAACATAATATTTATATTGTCACCACAAACTGAAGGGATCAGACTTGACTGTGAACTGATTGATATGGATAAGAGTTCTTTATTCCACTTCATGAGTGCAGACTTCAAGAACTAAAGTAGCAACACTATTTTTTTAAATATAAAATAATAATCTACACATGAACAAAGTGTACAGTAGGTGCCTTTGGGTGTTTGAAGCTCTAGAGAAATCATGCTATAAAATATATAATCAAATAATCCATCAGAGGAATGTCCCATGTATAAGTGGCTACTGGTGGTTATGAATTCAATATCAAATGATGTTTGGCCCCGGAGGAGGGCAGATCACTTCATCATGAGAGAATTTCATTTCAGGTTTACAAAGTTTGGGGCCTCTAACTGGTTAATGCAGACACTTGACACTTGTAGACAGACTAAGATATTTGAAGATGAGATTTGTGCTCACATGATTAATGTCTCTTGCTCCTTCGCATTTGACTTCAGGCCTGAAAACTTTTCCCCATCAAACATTTGGAGACAGGACCTATCATTTTGGTGACGCTTTGTGGGCAATCAATTCATTTCTGGTAAACTTTACTTACGAATAGAAGACTTCTTTTGGTCTTAAGCTCCTGGTATAAGAGATGAAAAACAAAACAAACCTGGTTTCCTTAGTAAATGATCTCTTCTTTATCTCCCTCCTGAAACTAGTCTTAGCTTATTAATCAGCTGATATAGGAGTGGAGATCATAGAGAATGTTTGTTTATAGCTCAAGAGTAGACTTTGTGGATCCTATTTCATGCCTCCTGCCTTTACCACTATCCTTCTTTATGTCACGGGCACATTTTTAGTGCCTGGGACTTCATGGAGCCTTTTATGCTGATGTTTAGGATCTTTAAGCAATCCTTAAGCAATCAGCCATGGAAAGCTCTGTGAGGGTCACTATGAGCTAGACTTGACTTGCCAGCACCTAACAACAACAATGACAAGTATGGGTTGAGGATTCTCAAGGTGCTGGCGACTTTTATGAGAGAAGAGAGAGCTAGTAAATACTTCATTATTTCAATGTAGGGGCACGGAGAAGTTATGTAAATTGTCTTTGGTTCTAGCTATCAGGGTGAGGATGACTGAGGAATGAGCTCTTTCGGTAAAGGGAAGGACCTATGCCGCCTCTACAGCCAGGTGGTGCAAATCTTCATTCCCATCTGGAAATTCAATGGATTCTTTGATTCTAAAAGAGCCATGATTTTCCCTTATTTATTTGCAGCTTTCTTAGAGAAATTTTCCCCTCTACTAATTTGTTGTTATAGGAATTCCCATTATAGAGTAAAAGTAACTGACATTTTATTTAATCTGTGGTTTATTTTAGCGACTTATCCTGTTGTTGTTAGGTACCGTCAAGTCGGGTCTGACTCATAGTGACCCTACATATAACAGAATGAAACATTACCCAACACTGTGCCATCCCGGCATTATGTCAGTACTTCTTTGCTATTCATAGGGTTTTCAATAGCAGATTATTTTGGGGTTGTATCTGGAATGGGCTGCCAGGTCCTTCTCCCATTTTTACAGAGCTCCCATTTTGCAGTAGGGAATGAACCCAGGGCCTCAGAGAGACAGTGCTGCACTCTACCAACTGAGCTAAACTCAGCCCCAATGACTTCTCCTAGGTGAAGTTCTTTTACTATAGCTCATTGGCAAACAGTATTCTTGTCACTTCATTGGTGACTTAAGGAAGATAACTAGCTGCTTATTGTATTATCCTAGTTGAATAAATATTGATGTCCTTTATTCCTATTATGAAAAATAGTATACTCTTTTAAAAACCATTATGAAATTCCTTAAGGGAAACTTGAGGGAAGATGCTCGATGAGAAGTGATGTTCTCTCTCCCATGTTCCTATTGTTGTTGTTGTGAGGTACCACTGAGTCAGGTCCAACTCATAGAGACCCTGTGTACAATAGAACGAAACATTCCCTGACACTGTGCCATGCCTGGCACTGTCAGTGCTTCTCTGCTACGCAAAGAGTTTTTAATGGCTGATTGTTTCTGGATTGATTCAGAAGTGGATTGCCATATCCTTTTCCTATTTATGTGATGCTGGGTATTGAATCCAGGGCCTTGGAGAGCACAGAGCAACACTCTAACAACTGAGCCAAAACCCAGCTCCCTACATTCCTATGGCCACCATGAATTATTTCAGAAAGACTTTCTCCTGATTTTATACTTTGTTGGACAATAACTCTTGGAATGATGATTCTGATCCCAGTTTAAGGGGCAGAGCCATCAGAATGATTTCAGTTTCTTAAATATTCATGCAAAAGTTGGCATGATAACAATGGCTTAGTAAATTGCCATAGAAATCATTCAAGTGCATGCTAAGTCTATTTTAGAGTATTGGCATCACAGAGGAGTTTTTCTTAAACTTAACCAATGACATCCTCATCCCTCCAGTCACATTCTCATTGGGGCATAATTCATCTATGCCATATCCAATTTTACTCACTCTAAATAGAAGCTTTTTGCTATAATTTAGATCTTAAAAGTCCCCCAAAGGCCCAAATGTTGCATCTGTTGTCAGGAGGCTGGGATCCTTTGGGAGGTGGGGCCTTAGGGGAGACCTTTAAGCTATTGGGAATGTGTCCTTGAAGGGGTTAGTACAACCTTGGCTCTTTCTCCTTCTCTTGCCTTTGCTTGCTGGCCATGAGGTGAGCAATTTTCTCCACTATGTACTCCTCACCATGGCCATAGACACCTCCATCAGAAGCCCAGAGGAATAGGTATGCCTTATCTTGGAGTGCAATTGCCAAAGCCATGAGCCCAAATAAACTTTTTCTCTATGCAAATTAATTATCTTGGGTATTTTGTTATAGTGATGGAAGGCTGACAAATAGACCTTTTAAGGGTATTTTGAATTGCTCTCTCATTTTCAATGATCTGTGGTCACTAAGGTTCTCAAAAGGAAACTATTAACAGAAGAGAACCAAGGCTGAATGGGACAAGTTCATATCAAACCTAGTATCTCCAATGCTTTGAAGCCAGGGCTTTATAGGTTACTCCCTGGCATTGCTGGGAGGTAACACGGTAGGAAACAAAGTCAGTGAAAGTGCTTCTCAAGTTCTACATCACAATTTACATTTGTGGGCAAATAAAACCTCTTATCCAGAAGCTTTATTTACTATCAATATTTTAATCTTGTGTCAACCCAACTTTTGTGCATTGCAACATTTTAGCTTTTAATAAAACCAGGAGAAAAGAAATGACCCAACCCTCAGAATTCATTTGATCATGCTGTGATTCAGGGAAGAAAGCCTTTGGGAATTTAGTTTAAAATGCTTAAAGAGGCTGCCAGTGAATTAAAATAGACAAAGAAAAGAAGGAAAGAAACATGAAAAAGGGAAAGTAGACTCTGCATCATTATTACAATATAAATAAATAAATAGTAGTCTTGTATATAGTTTGTGTATAGTCTGTAGTTTGTCCAGCATTTCATAGCTATCTAGTTTCAAATTCTATGTCCATATGCTGACTTGATGAAAGTACTATTAAACGCGACATTTCTTATAAGACTAAAACATTGAATCAAAATTAAGTATTTAAGGAAACGGAAATGTTAAGTACCCATATTTGATCATTATACACTGTAAACATGTGTGGAATCATTACATTGTACCCCATTCATCTGTACAATTAAAACAATAATTTAAAATTAAAAGTGTCACCATATTCCCCTAAAAAAGACTATAAAACACATTGACAAAATGTAACTTATTGCTTACTAATCTATATGAATAAATAATGGAGTAACAGTAGAAAATCACAAAGTCTAAGAACTTAATGGTCAGCTAAAAATATTCTTGTGTATAGAAGGAATCCAGAATATGAATTGGTTTGTTGGGAAGTGGTATTCACCCACCCTTATATACAGAAAGTCAAAGTCAGTGACTGCTGTCTGTTCAAATGCAGGTAACTGCCAGCTGGTGAGCCAAAGCAGCCAGGCCAGATGTAAAGAAAAAGTTGAGAGTGTTCTTAAACACACCAACTGACAGAGTAGCTGAGGGCAAGCAGAACTCATGCTGATGAATTAAGTGGCCTTTGGAGGAAAGATAAAACTCCAGTGGTGATTTAACTAAAGTAGGTTTTACATAAAAATAGTATAGAACATACAAAGGGCCTGTACCATTTTAACCAAGTCTATGGAGTATGGTATTGATAAAATATCTCTATAAGAATCTACTATTTTGAGCTTTCAAAATTCAAAATAAGATTTTAACATTATTTTAATTCCCATGGTAAAGAATTAAATTACAATTCCATTGGTAAGACACTTATATCTCCTGGTTCCCTGGAATCTTTCATGCTTGAACATTATTTATGAACCAAATAGTGGAATGAAAGGGCTGTCCCTCAAAATATGTTCAACCTGGATCTTAATAATGCTCTCTGAAAACCATTATTGCTCTCTTTCTCACATCAGTCGTTAGTGACCAAATATAATCTATACTCTCCCTTCCCTCCCTAAAGCCCTCATTTCATTTTAGGATCTTGGTGACTGGAAACAAGACTCCTTAGAAAGAGGGTTGCTCTTGACTGACCCCTACTGGCCTAAGACTTTAAGTACAAAGAAAAGCAGCAAGCATAATGAAAAGTGCCCCAGAAAGAGGGAGAGGGGATAGTTCCAATTTTATATTCATCACTTGCTAGGTGTATGACTTTGAGCAACCCACTGACTCCCTCAGATCCTCAGTTTCCTTATTTGCATAGTAGGAAGGTGGGGAGGGATTAGTACCTTGTCTAGCTAGACCAGATACTGTTCTGAGATTTAAGTTCTGCTACTTACGATTACTCTAAATTGAGCCAGCAAGGTGGCACATGCTTGTAATTCCTGTAACTGGGTAGGCAGAGGCAGGAGGATTGCGAGTTTGAGGCCAGAAGCAGCCTGTATAATTTAGTGAGATTCTGTCTCAAGATAAAAAAATAAAAAGGGGCTGGAGTGAAGGTCAGTGGTAGAGCACTTGGCAAAAGTGTGTACAAGGTCCTGAGTCCAGCCTGCCAGTACTGCAAACAAACAAACAAACAAACAACTCATTCTTTAAGTTGGATTCTAGTAGCCACAGAACCACCTTCAAGGATGGTCACAATGTTCTTTTTAATGTAGGGATCAAAATGAACAGAAACAAATATTGCTTGGGACTATAGTTAATCAGCTAACATGTGCCTCAGTATTGGAGAGTGTTTTGTTCTATTGTGTGCATTGGGTCACTGTGAGTCAGACCCAACTTAATGGCACCTAACAACAACAACAAAATTTGTCTAGCACTTATTCAGTAGTCACAACAAAACTACCATCTTATTGTCTCCATTTTACAGGATTGGACAATGAGGATCAGCAAAGCTAAATAACTGAAAAGTAGGAGAGGCAGGGCAAATCCAAATTGTTTGCTTTCTATGCCTTTGATCAATTTAACTTTGCACCCAGAACAGGTGTTACTGTCTACCAGCTTTCTCTGAAGAAGTGCTTTGCTCTTGGTTTTGATGGTCATGTAGTGTTCACCTCACTGTTGAATGGTTATAGCAAAAAATTTCTTCCAAACAGAAATATACAAGCTGCTTTTCCTATTGACTATCATTTTCCACTTGAAGAATTGTGTCCTTTGATGTTTAATACTGATCCCTAACACAAATTTGGGGCTGGGGATTAGCTCAGTCGGTAGAGTGATGCTCTGCACTCTCAGAGTCCCTGGGTTTGATCCCCAGCACTGAAAAAATGGGAGAAAGACTTGGCAGCCCACTCCTGAAATAATACTGAAAACAATCAGCCATTGAAAACTCTATAAAAAGCAGAGAAGCACTAGCATAGTGGTGGGCATGGCACAGTGTTGGGTAGTGTTTCATTCAGTTGTACATAGGGTCACTATGAGTCAGACCCAACTCCAGGGCACCTAACAACAACATCAATAACAAAGCAAATTTAGGGCAAGGCGAAGCAAATCCAACCAAGTGGATTCCTAAAAGTAGACTGATGGTCACTCTTCATTTAAGCTCTTGTCTATAAATTATGGCAGTAATAATTTGGAGAACAGACGAAAGATACCAAATTCATTCTTGAAAGGGGCTCTTCTACAGAACCATTTTTACTTCAAGGAAGAAACTAAATCCATTTTATAGATCTAATTGTATAGGAAGAAACTGAAGAACATAGAAAGAAAGAAACCAATAAAATTCAATTGTTTCAGTGTATAAGATGACATACAATGCAGTTTGTTTAATTGGGTTTAAACAGAATATGTGCCTGCAGCTGTAGCACTGTGGCATCCGATCGCATCAGATCTCAGAAGCTAAACAGGGTGGGGCCTAGTTAGTACTTGGATGGGAGACTGCCTGGGAACACCAGGTGCTATAGGCTTGGGAGAAGGACCCAGCAACTCATTCCTCTCCCCCTAAAAATAACCAGCCATTGAAAACCCTATGAATAGCAGAGAAGCACTAACAATACTATTTTGTCTGTTATACACAGGGTTGCTACGAGTCAGATACTGACTTGATGTCAACTAACAACAACAAGCAGAATATGTAAACACACACATGCAGCCTTTGTTGTAACCTGCATACATTTACACACCTCCACAGCACTAGCTTTGGAAATGGTAAAGTCTGAGGGGAAGAGCAAGGATTCTGCATCCAGACTACCTAGACATGAAACCTGCCTCCTCCCATTATAGGCCGTGTGACCATAGACAAGCTAATTGGCATAAGCGTGCCTCAGTTTCCCCAGGGTATCATTATGAGAATTGAACCAACAGAGATGAGGCACTTGCCAGTGGCATGCAGTATGCACTAGTTAGATGTTAGCTATTATTATTACATAGGAATGTTCTTAACAAAAGGCTTTTAGAGGCTTCCCAGCATGAAGCTAAAAAGGCTTTCAAAATAACATTTTCTTAGCCCATCAATTGCTTCCACAGGCAGGTTCAAAAAGTACACACTCATTAAAAATTTCAAGTTAAGATGAAGATATACAGGCTGACAGTTTTCCAAGATGAAATCCAGAGGTTTCCTTGCTCAACTTTAAAAATAAAAAAGTTTGCATTGTAATCATGGTGTCACGGGCAATGACAATTCCATTTTCTCTCTCCTATGGAGCTCTCTTTTGTCCACTCTGAAATCTTGAATTCCCTTCAAGTTCCTTTCTCCCTCAGCCTGGCTAATGCTGTGGTCTGCTACTGTCGTCCTTATCCCCACTTCTGTGATGTTTCCATACTTCAAGGCAAGCTACAGAATGGCTGGCATACAACTGGGAATTCCTGCAAGGCTCGCCAAGTTAATGGTGATTAGCTGCTACAGACAGGAGCCAGGACTGGTGGAGATAGTCCCGAACAATGGAGTTCAATGTGCATCCACAAAAGCTTTCATGTCGAGAACCTAACCTCTTGTGAGATATAACCAGAAGTCTCAAGGTAATTGCATTTTACTGGAATCAAACCTAGCAAGTATTTTATAATTAAAGATCATGCTGGTTTCCTTTACTATCACCTGCAACTTAATCATGTACTTGAAGCTTCCCACAAATAGTGAGGCTGTTTAATATTTATTGAAGATCCACAATTACCTTTACATTTCGTTTCTCTGGAAACACACTCCTTTGGTTTGGCTTCTAAGGATCTTGAAGACCATTATTTTATTAAGAATGGAGGCAGAAAAATCCTGTGTGATAATATTAATAATAACACTAGCTTACATTTCACAGGGCTTTTTCATTTATAAAGTGCTTTCACATTTATTGTCTCATTTGATCCTCACAAAATTCAGTGTTCAATTTGTCCTTCCTACTCTGTGGAGTATAGTATTCCCTGTACTGCTCTATGGGGACAATGCTCTTTATTCCCGCCCCCTTTTACTTTTAATCCATGGGAGGTTTTAAAAGGCACTTCTCTAACTTACAAAGAGGAAGCTGTAGCTGTTTTCTGTCAATTGCCTTGTGTGCAGTGACTGTCAGACTAACAATTGGGCCTTCTGAAATAGCCTATTCCTGGATGAACATCCATATCTGTATAATTGTCTTGAAAGATTGTATCCTTTTTCTGGAAATGCTTGGGATCAGAAGTGTTTTGGATTTCAAATATTTTTGAATTTTGGAATATTTGCCTGTACATGATGAGATATTCTTTGGATGGGACTCAAGTCTAAACACAAATCCAATTGTGTGGCTAGTTCAGGGGTTTATATGGTGTTTTCAAGTTCTGAGTTACATGGTAAATTTACCTACTAGATATGGTAGACATGTTCTCACCGAATTCCATGCTTTATTCCCTCTTTGGAGCTCTTTAGTCCTATACTGGGTTCAACTCCCCCAGTATTACAAAACAAACAAACATACAAGTGAACATTTGCACTCCTGCAAGTGGACATTTGCACAGAACAACTCTGGAACCATGACTAAGGCTGGGACTCAGCTTCCTCCTTTGTGAAATGAGAGGAATAATACCTATTTACAGGGTAATGATAGAGAGTAATCGAGGAAGTAGAGTTGAGGCACACACAAAAAAGGTCTTGCCATTGTTATCAAGAGGCACACTCCACTTTTTCTACCTTTTCTAGATATTTGGGGCATCACTACTCATTTTTGACATTGCTCAACTAGATTTTGAAGGGTTTGGAACACAATGGAAGTAAATTTAATTCCATGGCAATCTACTCCTGAAGCAATCCTGAAACAATCAGCCATTGAAAACTGTATGAGGGTCATTATGAGTCGGACCACACTCGATGGCACCTAACAACAACAATAGTTATATATTTCTGTGTTTCTCTTGGGCTAGTTCTTCTCTGCCCTAAACCAGTGAGTGCCAGCCTTTGGTCCAGTGTAAGCTTGACAGTGAGCAGTGTGATTGGTGAGGGTGATATTCAAGGCCTCCTTCATTTTAATAGGTCTCCTTATCACTATTTTTAATTTGTCCATTATCCCAGAAGTCACTAGAATTTTAAGACTTCTTGCTGACTAATAACAAAATCACATCACCATCGGCTTTGATACTCAGTTGTGAGGCTAGTTCAGGGATTTTTCATGATGTTTTCAAGTTCTAGGTTTATGTGGTAAATTTATCTATCAGAAGGCTGGACTCTTTGCCTGATTCCAACATTGTAAAGCTCTGTGGTTTTTCAATAATCCGATGCACTGTAATGTGGATGATGATAAATGCTTAAAGGCACACAAGATGTGCTCTCACCAGATTCTACGCTTTAATTCCCTTTTTAGAGCTCTTTAATGCTACCTGTTTATGCAAGTGGTGTTAATAGCATATTCAAACTTACTGATGTTAGGTGCCATCGAGTCAGTGTCAGACTCATAGAGACCCTATGTACAACAGGTGAAACAGTATGTCAGTGTTTCTCTGCTATTCATAGGGTTTTCAATGGCTGATGGTTTTTTGTGAGTGGGTTGCCAGGTCCTTCTCCCAAGCCTACAGCACCTGGTGTTCCCAGGCAGTCTCCCATCCAAGTACTAACCAGGCCAGACCCTGCTTAGCTTCCTAGATCTGATGGGATCCGATGCCACAGTGGTTCAGCTGCAGGCATATTTAAACCAGTAAAACAATATTAAGAAAAAAGATCTATGATGCCAAAGAAAGAAAATAATTTGAGGTTAAACACAGAAAAAAAAAAACAGGCTGAAGTATTAAAATGGTGCAACAGCATGGCAACATACTGTTTTTCCTCTTAAATTCTCTCAAAATATTTATTCAATATTGTATTTGCCAAGAATGACTCAGCTCTGGGACTGTTTGCTGATTGGTTAGCAGGAGATGTACAGGTAAATCAGAGCTGTCCTTGCTCCTTTTGGGAGGAGGGAGGGTATGACAATGAGCCTGCCAGATAATCAGGAAAGGCACAATGGGAGGCAGTCAATCAAAGCTGTGGAAATCTAGAATGGACATCGTCTTCATCTAGCTGGGGTGGTGCGGGCATCATAATGGCTCCTCTGTTTCTTTAAAATGCTGCTCAGATAATGGCCTGGCCTCCCACGAATTCTGAGAGGGTGCATCTAGTTTTACTGAAACCCTATCCTGACCACAGACCTTATTTCCCCTCGCAGCTTTGATACCCTGTCCAGCCAACTTATCCTCCCGAGACGCAGTTGCTGTTTCTGTGGATGTGCTCCACAGTGGTTTCAGAAATCGCTTCAAGAGCACCTGAGGACAGAATTCCCTCTGCTTTCTCCACCTTTTCCCTCTCATCACACAGGCACTGTCAAGTGTTTCATTGGTGAAGTTCTTTAACATTAACCTACGGAGGCAATTCGGCAATTGGCTGCAGCTCTGACAAGCAACCAAAAGGAGTTGGAAACCAGACTGTAATCAGGAGATTTTTGGCCACATGCTTTGTCCTTATGTGTTTTGAAGCAGTGAAAGTCATTAGCAAGCCTGTGCTAATTGAATTTGATTTCACATCAACACTGACACAGTCACATAGAGTGCACTGATAAAATCCCAGCCCTATGTGCTATGATCATTAGAGCCAGTTTTTCTAACAACAAAAACTTGGCCTTTGGTTGAAGGTTATCATGTCAAGCTCAAGAGAATGCAGCAGTTCCAAGCTTGCCATGGAATATATTCAAGCTCTGAAGTTGTCCTTGGGGTGGAAACAAAATTGAATAGGAAAACCCACTTGTAGGAATGACAGGCACAAGCAGCTTGATTGGGCCCACTTTGGTTTCTGATATGTAACTCCCTTGTAACAGTGACAAATCAGGCTCAAATATTTTACAAGATGTACCAGTTAGTTAATTGCCCCAAATGGCTCCATGTCATACTTTGTTTATAAAAGTGAGACCAATAGATGCAGAAAAGGCACATTTAAATGCTTGGTGGTCTTTTCAGTAAGAGAAACACATATGAAACTTTTGTTTCATCATATATCATATATCTGTGTCATCATATATCTTATAAGTTGGGAAAATGGGGCCCTTGACTGAGTAATCAAAATAACAGGAAAGAAATGAGGTCTTTGTGATTTGCAATGAGTAGATTCTGAAAGGTGAAACTTAGCCTCTCAAATTCAGCTACAATTTGCCAATTTTTGAACAGTCATTCAATAAGCAACTTCCTTACATTCTTCTCCTTTGTGCCATACACACAAGGGAAAAATTGGGAATATATTTCACAAGGTGGCATTGGAACTTATTTTAACTTACATTGTCATATTACACCTGGATGAGGAAACATGAAGTAATTAAGTAAAACCTACTGAGGAAAGAGGGGATTTCAGCTGATTTTAGGTAATTAGTGCCAAGACTGGCCCCAAGTGTAGAAGGAAAAAAATTTTTCCAAGGGGTTTCCTTACCAGGTTTAATTTAGCTCTGGGCAATGGCAGGGTGATTCTGCTGGTTTTGTATCTCATTACCCTGAAGAGTACCCTTTTTTCCTCCTGTGACCTGCACTTAAATGGTGATACCATCACCTCATCAATTGCCAATGCCAACCAGTTCAATAACCAGCTATCACAGTGGGGCATCTTTCACAATGAGAAGCAAGTGCAGGTCTTGGCTCTCTCCAAAAATAGCCTGGTCTGCTGTTCCAGGCTCATTCCCTGATTCCTATTGTCATCTGAGTTCAGGAAAAGACTTTATCCTTGTGCTTTCTTGGGGATATGTTCACAGTCAAATAAAGATTGCATTTCCTGTGACTTTAGTATTAGGGGATTACCGATTATAATATTTTCTTTAATCCTGGTACCTATCATTTCCATTTTCCTTTAAGATCAATGACAATTGTCTATGTAAATAAATGTTATCTTTGCTTCCCCATCCTGTTGAATTTACCAGCCTGAATTTTAAAGAAGAGGGAAAGCGAGAGCTTTTCACTTAGTACCGTGTGGTACAATGGCAGTTCCTCTAGGGAACTTGCTGTCATTAAACCCTAGCAAAAGTTGCAAATTGATAGCTCAGGGGGTGATATGTTAGAGTTTAGAAGTCTTTGCCCAGCTAGGGAAAGAAAGGTCTCTAGAGGGTTCTGTATTATGCAATATAATGTAAGGTAGAAACCAGGTAAGAGCTATGGGTGGGAAGGAGAGGTGCAGAGATGGGAACCTACCAGGAATGTTGACAGAAGGAATCCTCATGCTTTAGTTCTTTGAGGAGGAACATGGCTCAGGAAGCATTTTCTACACCTGTGCTGGGAATCCTGCCCTTCATCCTGCCTTTCCTCCAGCAGCACTGGACTATTTTAATGACCACAGCCTTCCATTTTATCAAACTACAAGAGCATGACATTGTTGACGTAAAAATTATCATATAAAAACAAACACTTTCCTTAAAGAAATTAAGGTCAAAGTCTAGAAATTAAGATTGGCTCACTTATTTTCTATTGTGAAATGAAAAAGGACATATAAAACACTTCGTAATTTTGGGTATTGCTAAGTACTATCCAGCAATGATAGTATTTGGTTAAAACATCATAGATAAATAAAATCAAATATATAAATTTTGTTTTAAAATGCCTTTAACAATGGAAACATTTTCCAAGTAAAAGTATGTGGTAATCAGTAGAAAATTCTACCTTCTCTTCAAGAGAACAAATATTCTCCAGCTCTAGTAACTAAAACCATTAGGTTTTATTTTTTATTTTGTTTTTTGGCAGTACAGTGGGGATGAATCCAGAACCTTGCATATACTAGGCAACTGTTCTACTACTGAGCTGCAACCTCCGCCCCTTTTTTATTTTTTATTTTGAGACAGGGTCTTGCTAAATTACACAGGCTGTCTCTCTCTCTTAGAATTCGCCCTCCTCCTACCTCAGCCTCCTGAGATGCTGCTACTACAGGTGTGCACCACGGCACCAGGATAACTATTAGGATTTTAAATGGAAAGTAGCAAGTGTTGTAGTAAAAATTACTGCCCCTGAGTATTCTCTGCCTGGTAGTATTGTAACTCATCAATTCTGACATGTCTGCATACCATGATAATCTAAAAGAAGTCTAGAACTTAAGATATAAGTGATCAGTTATGGCATAGGGGAAGTTCTTTGTTTCACATTTAATTTAGACAATATGTATTTAAAATCTTTTATTTTACTAACATTAATTCAATCAGTTTTTCAGAAATGCTCTGACTTTGCTGTCGATACCAACATCAACCACATGATGTCAGCAATAACTACGGTATGGACCCAAGAGCCTTGGGTAGGAAACTAATGCATACATTTTCTATAGGTTAAATTATTTTCTATTTTGATCATAAATTTTCTTCCTGTCTACCAGACTAACAATTATTTTATATTAGTTCATGAAGGTTTTTTTATTAATTCACAACTACCATATGACTCTCAGAACTTACTCATTTTAAAGTGTGTTAAAATCAATAACAAAATTAAAAATACTATCCTTTCAAAAGATCTATTTGCTTGTTAGCCTTTACATATGTTAGATGAAATAATTTGAAGGGAGAATAAAAATTAATTGAAATATGTATTACACTGCTTTCAGGCCCTGTGGTGAGGTGGAAAAACAGAAATATTCATGATGGACACACACACATGCATGCATATATGAATGTGTGAACTGCAATACATTTTGCTCTCAATCAATGCTATCTTACAGAATTCTTGTGCAAAAGTTAAAAAGAATAGAAATGTCCACAGAAATTGTGCCAATCTTGTTTAATATTTATATTATATAATTACCTCATAACACAAGATTAACTAAAATAACATTTCACTTTTCTTCACGAAGGCAAAGCCAATCTTTTCTACCTCCAATTCTTTTCACAGATGTATTCTGAACATACAAGGTTAAAAAAATAAACATATTGTGATTGTAAGACCAACTTTTTCCCTTGAAGTGGTTTATCATAATATTATGCTTAATTATGCAAATATGCTGGAGGCTTTCTTATGAGTGCATCAGCCAACTTCAAATACATTAAAGATGACAAATACATATTCATTTACACATTCAGCACATATATGCCTGCATGCACCAGTCTATTAATTTAACAAGTAATGGCATATAATGATACAAATACCAAAAAAATGAGAAAGGATAGAACAAAGCTGTTTCATAAATGTTAATGGGGAAATTCCTTCAATTAAAAATAATTCTATCTTTTAAAAAACTATATTTATTTCATTGACTGTTCTCTATGTCATTCCCAGAAGGATTTCAGGGGAAGAAAGAATTTTAGTCTTATAAAATTGGTATAGTTTTGTTAGCCTTAAATAATATCAACTTAGGTTTTATATTATTAAAATGTGTAGACTCTTCTTTTTAAGGTGCATGGGAGGGAGAGAGAGAACTTTTAATAATATAATCTTAATCTAATTCTTTCATGACAACTAAAAAAATGGAATAAAATTTTCAAGTGTTTCCAAATACTTGGCAGAGAAAACACAGCTAAATCTCCAATTACATATGTTGGATGTTTGGACCTATTTATATATAGCCAAAGAAGAGAACATTTTATTATATTGTAGGTGTCAGAGAATCATATTTGTAAAAAATGCAGCATATAACTTCCTGTTTATAATTTCCTAGAGGTCTTTTAAAAATTACTTTTTAAACAAAAATACCAAAATGACCTAATTCTTAGGTCATTTTTGAGATCACCAGTTTGTTTCAGTGATGAGTAGGGGCTTATAAAAACAGTACCCATTTTAACTTTAAGGCCAGTTTCTGTAACTGGTCTTTGCATTGGCTATTTCAGGGCAAATCATCAAATTTGTGTATTAATCTTACCTCCTGACATCAGAAAACATAATGGGAATAGTTATTATATTTTTATGTGTAATAAACATTCTGACATAGCCTCACTTTTGTAAACTGTTATCACAATGAACTTTAGCAAAAAGTAGAATTAGCATTAAATTAGTTATTAATTAATTAATTAATTAATTTACAGTACTGGAGTGTTGAACCCAGTGCTTTCCTCATACTTGGAAAATTCTTCACCAATAAGTTGCACCCCAGACCCATTTTTATTTTTTATTTTGAGACAGTGTCTTGCTAAGTTGCATGTGCTTCCTCTGGCCTTGAACTCAGATCCTCCTGCCTCAGCCTCTTGAATCGCTGGGATTATAGGCATATACCATAGTGTGCTGTCTTAACATTGGCATTTTAAGTAAACTTTCCTATGGTTACACTATATACTATATACTTTAGTATCTATACATACATTCTTATTACCTTTGAATTTAGACATTTAAAATTTTAAAAAATTTCATATATTCACAAAAATTAAGAAAATTAAACAGAAGCTTTTTAGCTTCCAAACTGGACTTACATAATAATTTGTTGTTGTTGTTGTGAGGTGCTGTCGAGTCGGTATCCGACTCATAGCAACCCTCATAGGGTTTTCAATGGCTGACTGTTTCAGGATTGCCTTGGGAGTGGATTGCCAGGTCCTTCTCCCATTTTTGCAGTGCTGGGAATTGAACTCGGGACCTCAGAGACTGCAGCGCAGCGCTCTACCAACTGAGCTAAATCCCAGCCTTACATAATAATAATTTCATTTTATTATGGTCTATTGAAAAATTTTCCACCTATTTGTTGTGAGAAGTAGATTAATGTATGCTTTACCAGTATCATCTCAGTAGCCTATTAAGCTAACAAAAACTTTACCATTAGTACATTGCATTCTGATGTGCTTATTTAGAGCTATATCTAGAAGAGCATTTCTTGTAATGAGGACTTATTGAGGTTATTATTTTTAATTATTAGTAAAAGATGAAGGATATTCATAGCTGTAGAACATTGATGCTATAAATATCCCAAGGAAAATGCAAATATCTTAATGTATATTTACACTTATAAACACAATTTTAGATTTAGCTTTTAAATGCTCATTTCATTTTAGCTGACAATGCTAATTCAAACTAACATTTTAAAGACAACTTTCTATTTTCTTAAGAAAAGAAGTGATGGCTACTCTCATTTATTTTGCCAATTTTTATCATTTTCAGTGACCTCTCTCTGTATCCCTAATATAATGACCTAAAAAAATCACAATAATCTTGTTGGGTTTCTATTTTCAGGAAATTTACATAAATAGATGCTGCAGGACACTACGGAAACAGAGTACTTTTTCACCTGAATCAAGCATCTTTTGGGAGTGCTGTCCAGTGCTGAATTTTATTTTACTTCATTTTGCTCAACAGAAATGTACACTTTTACCATGTGAAGCGTGTTATAAAATTTTAGAATATCTGGATGCTATTTGGGATATTGAGAAAAGAAAGAATTAGGAATGATGTGTTAGATTAATAAGCGGGAGGATTTACCCATTTACATTACAGATTTATGGTTAATGAAGACATGGAGAGCCTTCTGAGCTGCTAATATCCAGGGTTGTAAAAGACTAGGCTTAAAAGCTCTGACAAGTTACTGGATAGTTCTTGACATTTGCTCTGTAATTGGCCAGAATGTGTTGGCACTTCTATTCCAAAGGAAGCACCGGTATTTGCGATGCCTTTGAATGAAAGCACTCACTCAGGAAAGAAATATGTGGTTTTGGAGTTTGAAAATAGGACTGCCAAGTCTTTAGTTTTCAGGGCGGGGCAGCACTGTTTTCCACATGGTTGGCAGCAAAGTCTCAGAATGAGCAAAAGTTATACTGCTTAATTAATGTATGTGTCACTGCTATGGAAAAGATGATAGTCATCAAAATTATGGTTTTTTTGCAGAGAACCTCAACATCATTTCCCCCTACATCTATCTTGTTCCTGTTTCTGAGAGCCATGATATGGGAGAACTGTATTTTTCCACCCTAGCCATCCATTACCTGCTCTGAATTCCTTGACCTTTCCTATCTCAGTTATGTGAGCTCAATGACCAAGAAGAAAACGTGAATGTCCAGTTCAATTTGGTCTGGAGTCCATCTCTTCTTCCTCTCCTTTGGAATCCATAAAGCTTTCTTTGGACTACAGAATCTCCTCAAATAGATGACAGTCTTTTGTTTGGGGAAACCAAAACAACCCACAGACAAAAATCTCTTTGAGCAGAAACTTCTGGGTTATTTTGGACTTCTGCTTATCGTTCATATCAATACGGCTGAATAATTGAAGTACTAATGACCTCTCTGAGGTTATTAACGTGGCTATCAGCCTTACATCTTAAACACTTCCTGCAAGTACTTTAGGAAAGGTTCATCTTACAAAAGGTGAGATTTGGACAAAGGACATAAGGAACTACTGAGAAATATAAAACTATTGATAGCAGTAGACACAGATGAATAAAACAAATACTACTAGAAACAGAAAACAGCACAAATAAGAGGTTATCAAAACATGAGAGGAAAGGTACATGCATTATCTCATCTCCTCCCAACAACCACATGAAACAGGATTATTTTGAGATCCTAACTTAAAAAGTTTAGATTTTGGAAAAATGGAAAAGTTGCAGAGTTGTAAAAGCATTTGGTGGAAAGCATTAATGAATGGAGAACATATTTTAGCTAATGGATTTCCCTGGTCTTGAGTCTTATCACTTCCTCACTCATTCTTTCACCATTGGAGGTGACAGGGAGGGAACAGATTACCATTTCTCTCAACACATAATAAAAACATAGATGACTATGGATCTTGTCATTTTTCCTTTATCAGTGCATAAGAGCATGATTGCGATGTAGGAAATGATTTTATATAATGTTTTAACAGGGAATTTCAAGATTGGAGATCATCAGAACATCATGTTCTAAGGGTACTTGTCTTTAATCAGCATAGCTTCATGTGAATTAGGCAACCCTGATATTCATGTAAAAGACAAAAAGGGACTGTGACTTATGCCTAAGATAAGTGATGAAACTAGAAGATCGCTCTGGAAAGATGTCCATAGGACAATTACATAGAAATAGAACCAAAAGCCATTATTTTGTGAACACACAAGCAGAAAAACTCAAAAATATGTGAAAAGGAAGATGCTTTTAAAAGAAAGGTATGTTTTAAGATAGTAAAGCATGCTTTTACATTCTACATTATTTTTTCACTTCTCAGCCTTTTGGCTCAGATTAAGTGTATTACATTCTACTTTTTGAATGAATAGGAAGATAAAAAGTCTTCATCTTAACTTCCCATTCTATACATTTGACTGCTTACAGACCACATGTCTGCTCACCAAGTCAAGTTTTTTAAAAGAAACAAAATCATCTCAATCTCCAAGGCACAGATGCTTATGAAAAAATCTAGCACTGATACCAGTCAAGCAAAGTGAAAGCTGGCCATGAACAATGACCAAACTCATCATTTATATGATTTTAATCAACACATTGATTGATGTGAATATGTCTCAAATATTCCTTCTTCCCTCACTGAAGGCCGCTGAATGTTCAACCAAAGAATGAAAAGTTGAAATCAACCCATTGGTTCTCTTTAGTAATTACTTAACAGCAATTTTATTTATATAAATTTGTGAATAAATAGATCGTGCACAGGGAGCTCTCCTCTGAGTGACTATATTGTAGTGTGCAAAGGATGGGTGTTTTCAACTAAGTTATCCTAATATCTGGTATTCATATTATTAGGTCCTGAATACTATATTCAAGTAACACAAAATAGGAGCCATCACTGAAAGAGATTTAATATTACAATGAGAAATGTAGAGAGATGCTTGTTTTCTTTTTCTGTATCTACAAGGCAATTTGTGTGTGTGTGTGTGTGTGTGTGTGTGTGTGTGTGTGTGTGTGATAATCACCACTGATCAAAGATGCCAGTGAATCAATATTTACTCAACCCATTTTAACCAGTTATAAGCCAAAAGATGCTCTGAATATATGCTGCTAATCAGAAGCCACACTTTCTCAACATTGCTGCTTTAAATCTAAGCTCCTGGCTTCTTTATGTGTGTGTGTGTGTTTTAAAAGGTGCTAGAATTGAGATCCTGTTAAATCTCAGTCTGTCAGTGCTTTGTCCCATCCCATAAAAAACAAAAACAGCAAGAACAGAAACTTCTCACATCTAAGTGCTCTGGAAGCCTAGCAGCTGCTATCTTTTTCAGAAACATGATTTACATAAAAACCATGTTCACATTCATTCTACCTTCCACCAACTAGATAGTTACCAACTACTGAATGAATCATAATCAACCATGTGAAGTAGTAGTTGCAGAAACACAAAGGAGAAAGAAAAACAGAGACATCAAGAGAAATAGCCCTTAACACAAGTACAATTCTTTTCAGAAATATCCTCAAATGGGAAAAAAATGGCAGGCTTATAAATTACAGTTATTTATGATTTATACACTTCCCTGGGGAGTAGGACTTTGGTGGATGCCAGAAAGGCACACAATATGAGAAAATGGTTTTCTTAAAAAAGAAAAAGGCACAAACATTTTTTCTTTGAACATGAGTCATAAACAAAAATCATCATGCTTCATTTGCTTTTGCTCTCAGTTAATGAATTGTGACTAACTTCATAGCATGATAATAATCTTTGCTACTGTACCATGAAGGAGATGGACAGGTGTTATGATACAGACCTAGAGGGCTAGGTGTCTGGCCTAAGGTAACATGACCAAAAGAACTCACACTAGCGAGTGAGCCCAGATTTTCTGATTGATAGTTTAGAATTTTTAATATTATATTTTAGGAAACATCATATATTACATATTGGTGGTATGTGTTGATTAGAAGATGAAGAATGAGAAATAGCAGTATTAAGTTCTGCAGGGGTTATTCTCTATTGGTTTACCAGATCTATTCTTTGCTTCTCTTTTCTTTGGCCTCAGGAGCTACGTCACTTATCTTCTTGGATTCCCAGTTTCTTGTTATATTCAGCCATTGAGAGTCATCTATTTCCATTCCTATGGAGCTTTGCTAGAGTCCTGGTTGTGTTTGCATCCCCCTCTAGGACAGGTACTTTCCTCAATTTCCCCTTACCATCTCCTCTAAAGTTCTAGCTTGCAAAACTAGCCTGAGGTTGTAGTCTACTGCTGATGCTAGCTCTGAGTGCCTCTGCGTCTCTTGTTGATTTGCTTGGTCTTCCCATTCATTCCTGTGTACATAGGCTCTTTGTTACGAGTCTCTCAAGACACATTCCTGTCCAAAAAGCGTTAACTTCAGTCTAACCATGAGCAAAAACTGGACATGTCTAAATGGAGAAAACTTCTATGAAATAACTGGCCTTTATACTTCAAAATGTTAGCATCATGAAAAAAAAAAAAACCTGAGGAAATGTTCCAGGTGAAAGGAAACTAAACAGACATGACAACTAAATGCAGCACATGATCCTGGGTTGGATTCCAGATGAGGCTTTTATCTTTTTCCATAAAGAACATTGTTGACAAAGTAGGTAAAATATAAATAAAGTATATGCATCAGATAATGGTAGTGTGTTTATCAATGATTTCTTGAATTTTGATGACTGTACTATGATTTTATGAGATAATGTCCTGTTGTTAGGAAATGCACCTTGAAGTATTTAAAGAAGTAAAAGAATGTGATGTTTTCAGCTGATTTTCAATGGAACATAAAAATGATATTGTATGTAAATTAATAATATGTACATATACATATATATACCCATATATATGCGTGTATATATACACGGGCTGGGGTTTAGCTCAGTTGGTAGAGTGCTGAGCTGCACCCCCTGAGGATCCAGATTCAATCCCCAGCACCACAAAAATGGGAGAAGGACATGGCGATCCGGAAATCATAAGCCACTGAAAACCCTAAGGGGGTCACTATGACTCAAGGGCATCTACCAACATCAACAACATATATATACATCTATAATACATACGAATGGGAAGGAGAATTAAAGGACAGAAAAGGAAAAAGCAATAAAGTGTTAATGACTGGGAAATTGGGGTAAAACATACACAGGAGTATTTTGCATGATTCTTGCAAACTTTTCTGTAAATCAAAAATATTTCAGAGTACTGGGGTGCCAAAAAAGATATTCACATTTCTTCACTGTTGTTAGGTGCCATAGAGTCAAGTCTGACTCATAGCGACCCTATGCAGAAGAGAAAGAAACATTCCCTGAAGCTGCACAATGCCCGGCACTATGTTAGTGCTTTTCTGATATTCATAGGGTTTTCAATGGCTGATTGTTTCAGGAGTGGGCTGCCAGGTCCTTCTCTCTCTCTCTCTCTCTCTCTCTCTCTCTCTCTGGTGCTGAGGATTGAACCCAGGGCTTCAGAGCTTGCAGAGCAGCACTCTACCAACTAAGCTATTTACATTTTAAGAGATGTTATCTATGTATTACTTTTCGAAGCTGCATTGAATTACAGTTGTTGTTGTTGTTAGGTGCCGTTGAGTCGGGTAGCAATGTGTAGGATGACATCCTCTCAAAAGGTGGCATAAATCAAGTGAATGCTAGTGCCACCAGGACACAGGCAGGACAGTCAAAAAGGAAGGAAGCACAGTTTTCATTTGAGGAGCACAAGACTATTTTCAAGTGGTATTTGATATCTAAGAATGTTGTGGAAGTACAACGACAAAGGAGGCATCAATCTATAACAGACTCTCCAACCCACCCCTAACAATTGCACGCATTTGTGATAAGTTTGAAGCTTATAAACCTGTGTGTGATGTGCACAAGGGAAGATCTAGGGGGCCTGGCACAGCAACAAGTCCCGCTTCTGCTATGGTAACGACTTTGAGCACTTACTGCAATCACAGAAGTCAAATGTGACTTGTATTCATCTTTTGTTATCAGTATATATTATTGCAGTTTTAATACAGGTTTTTCCTTTCTTAAAATTTGTATACATTTTGGCACCCTTTGTAAAAAAAAGTTAAAAATTTAAGAGTTTTCAAAAATTCTGAGTGCGCTGTCATATTTTTTCCAGGACTCTCAATGAAATGGATTCTAATCTCAGTGTTAACTGATGTCAGTTAATTATGATCCCACAATTTAATCCTTTTATTACTTCAGAGCCACGTGAACCAGCACTGGGTCATGGTGAAGGGTGGAGAGAAGAAAAGATGGCTTCATATCACATCAGTCTAGGAGGGAGCAAATCAACAGAACCTCCTAAAATGCCCAGGGTCCTAGTCCTGCTCTCAGATGGGATTCCCAAACTAATTCAAATTAAGAAATTTCTTAATATTCTTTCCCTGAGATACATCACAGTAATGTCAAGTATTACATATATAGTAATTTATTAAAACACACAGAGAAATACACTGAAGAGATTGCAGAGGTCAAAATACATTATAAGTCTTTTACTACCATTCTTACTTCATTGGATCTAGCTTTGAGATTCCAAGACTAATATCACAGCATATCCTTATAGATAAGTTATGGAAAGCACTGTGATATCTGATGCCATCAGATCTCGGAAGCTAAGCAGGGTCAGGCCTGGTTAGTACTTGGATGGGAGACTGCCTGGGAACACCAGATACTGTAGGCTTAGGAGAAGAACCAAATAACCCACTCCCCAAAATCATTCTGCCATCAAAAACCCTATGAATAACAAAGAAGCACTGACACTAGGGTTTTGCCTGTTGTACATAGGGTTGCTATGACTCAGACACCCACTGACTAGATGGCACCAAACAACAAGTTATAGAATCACATCTATAATATAATTGGGTGTACAACAGGATAGTAGACTCCAATATGTACCACATTCAGTTATAGAAGTTTTCACTAGTGCAAAGATAGCAAAGTCAAGATTTCCAGTGCTTTGGAAGACCCTACTTTAAGCAAATGATATAAGTAAATACCATCAGCCATATGACACATTATCAACACATAGCACCTTCTGATACAACACACAGAAAAGAACCCAATGTCACTTTTCTGATATTCTGGCAAAAAATGCATATTATCCATCTATTCATGAGAAAATATCCATCAAAACCAAACTGAGTTGTGTGACATTCTACATAATACTTGACTACTAGTCATCAAAAGAGCTAAGGCTCCAAGAGAAAAGAAAGAATAAGAAACTCTCATAAAGAGTAAGAGGCATATCATTAACTAAATGTCATATGGGCTTCTGGATTGGATTCTGGAAAAGAAAAAAAAAAGCTTTACAGCAAAACTAGTGAAATATTCATAACATCTGTAAACTAGTTAGTAGTATTGTACCAATGTTAATTTACTGGTTTTAATCAAAGTACTCTGGTTATGTAAACTGTTAACAGTAAGAGAATCTGGGAATTTGGAATTTGTGTATGTGAGATCTTTGAATTATATTTGCACCTTCCTGTAAGTCTAAAATTATTGCAATTAGCAAATATTGCTATAGACTAACTCTCCATCATAAATCTGTGACAATTCTATCTTAAATGCTGTTAATTTTATGGAAAAACACAACACATACTGATCTGCATCCATCTTTAACATTTTTTTATTTTGAGACAGTGCCTTGCTCAGTCACATTGGCTGCCTCTGGCCTTGACCATTGACTTCTTGCCTCATCTTCCCAAGTAGCTGGGATTATAGGCATGTACCACTGTGCCCAGTGAAGGTGTGAAATTTTAAAGTAAAATTCATTTAGTTCATATTTATAGATAGACATCAAAAATATGGTTGTATATGCTGATATTATTTATGTCAAAATAAGATACCGAGTATCTTTCAAGGAAATATAATGCTTTATTGACTATTTCCTCTGGATATTTTAATCCTTATTTATTTATTTATTTATTATTTTATTATTATTTTTTGATATACTGGGAGTTGAACCCAGGGTTTTGTGCATGCTAGGCTATTCTCTCCCACTGAGATACACTTCAGCCCTTTTTTCTTTATTCTGAGACAGGTCTTCCTAAGATGTACAGGCTGCCTCTGGTCTCAAACGTGTGATGTTCCTGCTTCAATCTCCAAGTTGCTAGGACTACAGACCTGGACCATGGCTTTCAGCTTCAATTCTCTTTTTGATCAACATTTAAAACAAGAACCAGAGAAACTTATGAGAAAGGAAGTAAAAATTGATAACCTCAATGAGTTCATTCCTCACTTTCCTGGGAAAGATTCAGTGGAGACTGCTCCAATTTGATTCTAATATTTCTTCCACTTGTTCCATCCATAAAGAGTGTGTAGAAGAGTGTGGCTTATTCTCTTACACAGAAATGGAAGGGAAGTGGAATTTGTTGAAGGCAACATCATTTTTAATGTGATTCAGGAGCTTGGAGAAATAGTAGCTCCCTGTCCATCCTACAGACTGAAAGCTAAGACTATTGCAGCATGGTATAATTGAAGGACTAATCCTGATACCAAATGTACTTTCAGGTAGCATCATGACAAACTGCACATTTCTGTGACTCTGAGAGGATAGTGCAAGAGAAACAGAAGTCTGTCTGGTTTTAGGAAAGAAGAAAGTATCTTCCTTTTAACTGTTAGTTAGGCAAGTAATTCTGAAACTACAGGTGAGTTGTGCTAATAATTTATATCATTTTACAAACAGTGAAAGATATCTAGTTTTCTTATTACATAAATGTATTTTATGTTACTGGATAAATTCTTATTAGACTTATTATTAAATACATTTATTATTAAATAAATTTGAAAAAGATGTCCAAGATCTTTTGAATCTGCTTTAAGATTTAACCAAGAATCTTTCATCTCTCTTTGCAAGGATCTCAGATGTTCTTACCAAGATCTTGGGAGAATCTCCATATTTTTAAAAAAATTATGAATAAGTAGCCCTAATCATCCTTTTTCCCCTGGTGTCTTCAGTTCAATAGAGCTGGAGCAATTGTTCCTACATGGAGCTACAGTGTTCTGTGATATCTTACATTGTGAAAGAATTTAAGGGACTGTACCACAGTGAGCCTTCTGCCCTTCCTTGGATTCTGAGAGCTTTCATTAAACCACACTTACGAGTATACAATAGATTAAAAATATCTTGCACTTGAAAATGTGACCTGCAATTTGAACTTCACAGAATAGCCAAAGGATGCTTTTAGAGTTGGGTTCTCACTCTTAAATGAGATGTGGTATGAGAATTTCCCATATATCAGTGAAGAATAGTGAATAGAAATGGGTGAACTGTAGAGGAAGCACATGCTACAATTCTCTTTGTACTTCCCAAATACCTTTGTGTAAGTTGTTTGAGACATGTGAATTTTAAACAGGACTCATTTCATATGACTATTCAATATTAATACATTCAAAGGAGATTTTATTTGGGGTTTACAATGTGGCATATGACTTTTACATGGAATTTTTAGCCCTTTCCTTAGTGTTACTCCTTTAAAGACCTTGGGTACCCCAATTCAACCACTTTCTGTATGACCTTGAACAATGCTTTTCAAAGAAGCAGGCTTTGATTTCATCATAAACAAGGAAGGCTAACAGTATTACATCTACTGTATGGGAATGTAGTGAATATTTCAATATTGCTATCAAAGTGTATTCATCTCTTTCATAGGAGGATGTAATTGAAAACCAGAATATTACTATTATTATCCTATCTAGCCAGAGTGAACTTTAAAGCCCAAAGGTCCTATCTTTGTATATAAAAATCCAGTCTGAAATATTGGAATTTGTTTTTAAATTTCATCAAATTTTAGCTTTATCAATAATGTGCAAACCCAAAGGTGAAATGGTGGCTATATTAAAAAGAAAAATAACTCACAGAGACTTAAAAATGGGAAGGCACCATGGTGGCTGAGGTCATCAGGAGTAGGTTTCACAGGCCAGGATCAGGGTGTTGTCACCTAGTAACTTAGTTCCACGTAATGCAAGCTTCATTCTCACACTCTACCAGAACAGCTAGCTCTGAGTTGTCTGTCTTCCATTAATTTCTGCACCTTGAAGTTTGGGGAGGCAATGTATGGAGACTCACTCTACCTCTTCCTGGCTATTGTTGTTGTTGTTAGGTGCCGTGGAGTTGGTGTCTGACTCATAGTGACCCTATGTACAACAGCTGAAACACTATTGTGCTTCTCTGCCATTCATAGGGTTTTCAATGGCTGATTGTTTTTTGTGGGTTTCCGGGTCCTTCTCCTAAGCTTACAGCACCAGGTTTTTCCAGGCAGTCTCCCATCTAAGTACTAACCACGTCCAACCCTGCTTAGCTTCTGAGAACTGACAGGAATGGATGCCACAATGCTACAGCTGCAGGCTCCTGGATATTAGAAGCCTGGAAAGCTTTCTGATATAGAAGGTAAATACAATTATTTGCTGAAAAGATGCAAATAGAGGATTGAAGTGTAGCTCAGTAGGAGGATGCTTGCCTAGCTTGTGTGAGGCTCTGGATTTGATCCCCAGTAGCTTCCCCAATACACAAAAGACACAAAGATACAAAAAGTATGCTTTGCAGAGATCCTGTGCCTTCAATTATTTTCCAAAATAATGGTGATATCATATATCCATTCCCATTAACCCACAGTGTTTATCAAATCTTATGCATTGAGCAAAATATGGCCTCCAAGTATGACATTGTGAAGTGGGCAACTACGTTTCAATACAAGACTAAAGTGTTAATTAAATAAATCAGCCAGACTCTCCGTAGAATTTTCTTTTCATAATTTTTGCTAACAATGACCACTTGCACATATCTGCTTTTAATGAACTCTCTCTGAAGGGGATTTTTTTATTGTAGCAGATGAGTGCTCAGATCCTTTCTGGAGCTAAAGTCCTGGGTCAGCTGATAAATATCCAGGCCTAAGGCTTATGTAAAACTGTATTACAAAAATTGAAAAGCTCTTGAAGGGAAATGAGGCTCACACATGCTCATTGTTCCCTCCTCTATTTCTTCTCAGCATCAAGTCCTTATTCCTCCTGAGCTGTATACCTACCTCCTCCAGTAGACTGAAAACCCTGAAAGTCACATGCACTGGCTCATTTGGTCCATCCTGAGTGTGTAAGATGTGTGTGCTGAGTGGGTGAATGAGGCAAAGCAGTGTATGATGAAAAAAAGGAATCTTCTGTTCATTTCAGTTATAAATTAAACATACGTATCTGTTTAATGTTAGTCCTAAAAAGGGGAATGAGAGCTAAGACAAGACGCAGAGAAAGAGAAAGCTAGCAGAAGTGATATGCATATATCAAAGAGGTACCAACACAGGGACAACATATTCTCAATGAAGAATGACAGCAGTCTGAGCTCTGTTATTCTCTCTTGCTCAGGCTCAATTGAACACAATTTCAATCTACAGACATACAAGCTGGACATCAATACCCGAAGAGCAGCTCTGGGGGACATTATAGTTCAAATGTAACATAATGATCAAGATATTGCAGTATGTCAAAAATACATAGTTTTTCAAATAGCATGTATGTACATACTAACAAAATGTACATAATCCTTGATAAGAAGGATATATCATCACCTGCCAACAATGGTTTGCTCTGATGGGTGGGATCATGATAGGCTATGATAGGTCATTCTTATTTCCTTCTAATATATTTTTTGAATTTTATATAGTAATCAATTGTCATATCTTAAACTCTAAACACGTAAATTTTATAGAAAAATACAACATGAGCCAATAAACATGCCTAAGACAGGCAATTGGAAAGAGATCAAATATGATGTGTTTCTTTGTTAAGTGAAAACCAGCTGAGCGCAGTGACATGTGCCTGTAATCCCAGTACTTGGGGGATGGAAGAAAGAGGATGAAGAGTTCAAGGTCAACTTGGGTTACATAGTGAGTTCCAGGCCAGCCTTGTCTACATAGAAAGACCCTGTCTTGAAAACCAAAACCAAAAACCAAAACCAACAACAACAACAAAAAAAGCCAAAGGAAAAGGAACAAGACAGAATTTTCACTTCTGTGCTTTTGTTTGTTGCAATTTGTATTCTGAAGCCCTGAATAATTTTGTCTTGGTGACTTGAATTGTAAGGGATGTCACAAACAGTTCTCAGTCATTACCATAATCAAGGTTAAAGATGTGGGAACACCATCTTAACTATGCCCGTGGGCTCCCTGTCAAAGCAAAACCATTTCTTTAGTCCAAATCAGACAGATGGACACATTGCATATCTGAACACATTAGGTTGCATTAGGTGGGATGTTTTCAACCACAAATTACAAAAACACTGACTCAAATTGGCTGAAACAATTATATCTATTAACTCACTTGAAGCATCTAGGGGCAGGAAAAGAGTTCAAGGCACAATCCCATTAGGGTTCTGGTGGTACTCTTGGTACTGCCCTCTTCTCTGTGTATGGCGTGTTCCTCGAGTTAGTTTGCTGTGTTGCTTCAAGACATATACCAGCAGCCACTGGGGCCACCTGCCTCCTTATTCATGGCTCTGGAAGGGCAAAGAACCTCTCTTCTGAGTATGGAATAAAAGTGCTTTATGTCAGTTTCCTTAACTGACAATGATGTCAGAGAAGACCATGGGATGATTGGCGTAAGCCTATTTTCTGGACCAGTTCCAGGCAAGAGAATGATTCATACAGACAAATTCAACCTGAAACAGGGGTGGGAACAGAATCAACTTTGCCTGAGTCTTTGGAGCCATGTGGGGAATGAATTTGTTCTTGGACAAATAGTAGGGGTGGGGCAGAGTTCTAGTAGATAGAAGCAAAAGCACAGTGGTAAACATTGGGTAGGTAGGAAGCAGGATCTACCATATGATGCCATGTTCACAGCAGGAAGGGAAAAAGTCATCAAAATATGAGTCAGGATGTCTAGAATCTATTTCAGGATTGACATTAATGAATTGTTTGTGAATAAAGTCACAAAATTTTGCAGGTTTCTGCTATTATAGCAATGACAAGATGGTATAAAAATACTTCTATGGCTCCATTCAGCTCTATTATCAGATTGTTACTCATTCTCTACCACTCCCACCCGGTGAGCACATAAAGCACCCACTACAGTTTATAGGTAAATACTTTGAAAGGAATGGTTTCCTGGTGATTTTTTTTGCCATTTATCTTATGGTAGATCAGCCAATTGCTATGACCCAGCAAAGCAAAACAGTGTGTGGTGCAATTATCTGGGAAATATAAGACCATCTGTGCCATCAGATAATGCAGGGAAGGGTGGGCTTTGTTTCCTGAACAATCTGCCTGGTCGCTGTGGATGGTCCCCAAATCCTCAGATAAATGGACAGGGCTCCACTTTTCTTTGGCTGCATAACTCCAGTTCATTGTGAATCAGGATCAAACTCCTTGCCGTAGAGATAAGATCATTTATGCCACATTTTAAAAGCAAGATTCCTTTTGAAAGGCTCATTTTACTCTTTTAGTGTCATATGAGAGCCTTTTACTGTCCCAAAGGGTCCTGGGACCTACAGCAGAGGCTCTCGTGTTTCTATAATAACATATATCAATAATAGTACATGATACAAATGAATTCCTATAATGCTTCTGTCTTCCCACAAATAGTTTTAGGGACTTATGGAAATCATTTCAACCGCAAGTCTTTGTACTGATGGCTATACACATGTGTAAATTTGTGACATTAATTGTTTTATATCTCTTTAAAAACTATAATGACAGAGAGTTACAAGGCCATAAATTGATCTTAGTGAAAGTGAATTAAAACCTTGCAAATGCACATAAACGAAGAACCATCAATATTTTATGACTCGATACATAAAAAAATCACCAAAACACGTTTTAAAAAATAGGAACACAGCCTGAATTGTGGATTTGGCTACATGAGCTTGAGAGGTACCTTGTCTGAGGAATTTCTGCCTTGTAAGTACACATAAATGAAGAACCATCAATATTTTATGACTCAACGAGTAAAAAAAATGATCACCAAAATACATTTTAAAAAATGGAAACACAGCTGAATTGTGGATTCAACTACATGAGCTTGAGAGGTGACTTCTCTGAGAAATTTCTGCCGCTCTTACAGATGCTAATACCTTCCTATTTTCCCACGCTGACATCATATGCAAACTACCATGTCAAGAATGCATTTGCAGAATACATAAGTAGTGGAATGAAACATTATTAGTTCTTATTTGCAGCTGCCGCCAACCCCTGAGCCCAAGCTCTAATTGGAATTACAGTGAATTTAAAAGCAGTGGACACTCTGGGAACTGAATAACATACTAAGATCTGCCATCCAAGACCTATACTTTTTTGAAATGACTACCTCTGAAAGCTCAAGTTAAAGAGACCTCTGTGCTTCATGACTTGCCAAATGCAAAGTTTTGAAGGTACTCTGTCAAACAGTTGTGATTTCTAGTTTTTGCTGAATTATGTGTGGGTGGTTTTGACCAATAATAAATTTAATATAGAAACATGCTATTTACTTATATTTATTAAGATTTCATTTCTCTTCTACTGCCAGTAATTTTTTAAGTGCGCTTGGCTTCTGGATTCTTCTCCATCGAAATGAGCATGCTCCCACTTAAATGTCTCCTGATTACTGGCTGCTTCTCAGGCTAATAAAAGCTGCTAAATCACTGCTAGGACAAAGGTCCCCACTGTGGTGCATGAAAAAGAAGATTTACAGTCATATGCTATGCTGAACAGCCTTGTCCAGGGCAACACAGTGCCCTGCGGTCTGTGACAGGCTAAAACAAACCACATGCCAGATCTGATTTTGGACTTACATAAGAGTCCAGCCAGGCTGTAGCCTCGGTGCGGAAGAGAATAAACAAGATTGGGAGGGGCCAGGCCATGCAATTAACATGTGCCTCCTTTGAATGACTGATTTCTTCAGATAGCCAGTTCCCAGTGTTGATTTTGCTTCTATGCTCACTTTTTTCTCAAAGTCTTTCTTTGCTCCTTCTACTGCACACAGACACCTTCTCAATCACACCTGCCAGAAACACCACCGCACCGCTGGGGTAACTGTATCCTATTTGGTCATATTAACAACTGCAGAAAGGAGATGCCAGCTGAAGTTCTAGGATGACCTGATCTCTTTTTAGCAGGGACCGAATTTGTAATACCATCTTATTAGCAAAGAGAGCGGGGGATGGGGAAGCACTGCTATGGCATGGAGCTACCAAATATTCACTGGTCATCCAAATTTTCAGGCTAGTTTTTCAAATGTCTTTCTACTGGGACCTTTGTATTAATTCATTCCTCAACAAACAAACAGAAAGCTTGTATTGGAGCTACAATCAGATAAATGCATGTGCAAATAGATAATGGACCTCTTTTCTTTTTCTTTTTTTTTTTTTTTAAGTTATTCAAATTGCATCTGGAAAAGGCTGGACTTTGGGTAGTTCTAAACTCCCTTCTAAGGTTTAGCTCTGGCTAAACAGGGCTGGCTGTGCCTGCTCATTATTTATGCAGCTTCCAAACAACAAACTCCTGCAACTGTCCAAAAGGAAACGAAAGAGCCCCAGTGCTTTGGTGAAGCCTACCTTTCCCTGATGTAGGATAGCAAGGCACAGACAAAAAGCTATGACAGTTGGACCCAAACTGGGCTTCTCGAGTTACATTTGCAGAGATAGGAAGGAAGTGCAGTTCAGGATGCAAGTACATGGTGCTGGGAGCCAGGAGGCCCAGGTTTTTGTGCTGGTTTGGGTGCTAAGCTGGGTCATTCTGAGTAAGTCACTTTTTATCTCTGATTTTCAGTTTTTCCCCTATGCAATCAACAGTTTGGATATCAGTGGTCCTTAAACATCAGCTTGGTCAGTTTCACCCAGAAGGCTTGTTTATGCACACATTACATGGCCCTGACTTAGCAGGACTGGGGGCAGACCCATGCATTTGCATTCTAGTTGGTAGAGCACTGCTCCCCCCATTCTTTGAGGACCTGGGTTCGGTCCAGCACCACAAAAACGGGAGAAGGACATGGTAATCCACTCCCTAAGTAATCTGGAAACAATGGGCCATTGAAAACCCTATGAGGGTAGCTATGAGTCAGACTTGACTAGATGGCACCTAACAACAACAACAACAACAACAACAACAACAACAATTTCTCAGCTGACACTATGTTGAGGGCCTGGGAATCACTCACTGAGAACTATTGAACTAGATTTCCAAGGGATCTTCAAGTTCTAAACTGCTACACAACATTTGCATGTGTATGCTACTGTTGAGTATTGCTTATGTCTGAGCGAAGAGGACTGAGGAATAGCCACAGTGCAGTCACTTCTGGTTTAGGTAGCAAATCAAAAGACTGCCATTTTGTTTGAAGTCATTTACTTGATAGCTAGAACAGAGTGATGCCAAATGTCTATCTCAAAGTGAAAACTGATTGCTTTTATTCAGGCAAACCATCTATCAATAGTTGTACAAATTGGATATAGTTGCAAATTCATTTGTTAAGCTCACTTGATGGAACTTGTGCTTTCTCTTCGAATCCATTTGTTTGTTGTGGTTAAAAATTGCATTTGTAACATAAATTTTACCCTGTATTGAATGCTACACTTAGTGCTTGGTATATAAATGGTGATAATTGCAGTCACTGGTAAATTAAGTGACCTCAATTCTGGTTATTGTCCTGCTACTGACAAAAATGAGACCTTTTACTATTCTGAATTTCAAAATTCTTTTCTGTATGTTGTTGTTGTTGTTAGGTACCGTGGAGCAGTGTCCAACTCATAGCAACTCTATTTACAACAGGCAAAACAGGATTGTTAGTACTTCCCTTCTGTTCATAGAGTTTTCAATGGCTGATTGTTTTTTTGGGAATGGGTTGCCAGGTCCTTCTCCCAAACCTACAGCACCTGGTGTTCCCAGGCAGTGTCCCATCTAAGTACTAACCTGGTCTGACCCTGCTTAGCTTCTGAAATCTGACAGGATCAGCTTCTACAGTGGTATGGCTACAGGCTTTCTGTGTGAAGAGCATCCTTATTCAGAATTATCACTATTTATTTATGATTCTGAATTTCCAATTATGTAAGTAAATGAATGCTTGGTTCTTGAAAAAGAATCAAAATATAAATGAAAAAAGAGGCAAATGATGTTAGTGGCATCTGGAAACTCTTGACTAAGAAAAAAATAACTGACTGTTGCAGCCTGTCCAAAGTTGGTCTTCCTGCTCCCACTTCTGCTCCCCACCCAACACCTTCCCACTGCCTCAGTGAAATCCAGACTGCACCATGGCTCCTTCTCCTCCTGCCTCATCTGTCTGGGAGGTCTTCCCATGGCCTCCCACACTCTACAAGGCCTTTCTGATCCTGGAACATTCCAAGCTGATTTCCTCCTCAGGGCCTTTCTACCAAGAGCACCTTCTTCAATGCAGATCTTCAGAGAGTCTTTCTGGAACTGCCCAGTGATTTTCCTGGGGGTTAAACCCGGGGCTTCCAGCATGCTAGGCAAGAGCTCTACCCCTAGGCTGCACCCCTAGCTCCCTCCCTGCACTCCAGAGATGTTGGGATGACTGGCCAATCTCCCCAGCACCTGAGTATATATTTATATCTTATTGTTCATCTCTAAGCTCATCTCTTTTGGCAAATGTAAGTTCTACCAGGGAAGGAATCTTCTCCTCCATATTGACAACCCTCTCCCTAGAGCCTAGAGGGCAGGCAATGTGATGTGTTCATTGTATTTGTTTGTTGAATGAATGGATGAATGAATGGCATTATAAACATGATATGGAAGAAGTCTTTTTCCTCTGAATAGAAGTATGAGCCACATCAAATTGGCTAAACGCATTGTGCCCATTATAAGCTAGACATTTAAAAAAATGCTTTATTAACATTTTAACATTTATTTCTTATAACAAACACAAGATTCTACATTTTATAAATGAGCAAACTGAAGGAGAGAAAAGTCCTGGATTTGCTCAAAGTCAGAAAGCCTTAAGTCCATGGCCATGGCTCAAACTCAGGTTGTCAATGTATAGAGTCTCTGCTCTTAACCATTATGTTACAAATGCACTCAGAATCCATGCCAAATGATTTTCCCATTATGCTTGATCACTTCCGGTGATAAGATTCTCATTACTTCTGAATTAACCCATTTCTTATAATGGAAGCTGTGATAAGAAATTCTTCCTTACTCTAACATTTCCCCAATGAAGCCTTTGCCTGTTAGTCCCACTCCTATTCCTTGAAGTCCTCTGCCATCGGACAACTTTCCAATGTATGGGAGCTACTTAGCATTGCTTCTCTGAATTTCTCCAATGTGACCATCCCTGCTCTTTCAATGGCCTTTCATATAGTAATACTTTATCTCTCTTACTATATTGGTTTCTCTTCTCTGGACAGGTTCCATCTAGACTTTATCTCCTAAAACTCTTGTTCCAGCATTGAACATAGTATTTCTGTTATGGTCTGACCAACATAAAAGAGTAGAAAAGCATTCTAAAATAAATTTTTGAAAATCAAACAAGTGGTGATCACTGTATTTTTTTCAAGACAAACTTTTTTTATGTTGCAATTACTCTGAAAGGTTTTTATATACACTACGAGTAGACCTAAGATTAAACTATTTATCCTAAGCCTCTAACTATATTGTGTAATTTTAGATCCGTAAATTAATTTTTCAGTAAGTGAAAATAACAAGATTAATTTGCTTCAGTGGGGCATCTTTATCTCTAGATCAGCTCTGTTCTATAGAACCTAATGCAAGCCTCACATATTCCTGCACTTAAAAAAATTAAGAAGAAACCAGTGAAAATTTAAATTTACTTAATCTAACATAATCAAAATATTGGGGCTGGGATTTAGCTCAGTTGGTAGAGCACTGCGCTGCAGTCTCTGAGGTCCCGAGTTCAATTCCCAGCACCGCAAAAATGGGAGAAGGACCTGGCAATCCACTCCCAAGGCAATCCCGAAACAGTCAACCATTGAAAACCCTAAGAGGGTCACTATGAGTCAGATACTGACTTGGCGGCACCTAACAACAACAACAACAATCAAAATATTATCTTTTAATATGCAAGAAATACATAAATTACAAATGATATTTTGTTTGTAGTTAGTCTTCAAAATTTATTATTCATTTTACACTTATAAAATGTGTCAGCTTTCTTCCAGAGTAAGTATATAAGAAGAGAAGAGAAAATGCTTTGAAGCGGCATCCTCTTCTGTGAAATGTACTGAGTGGGAATTTAAATGGGAAAGGAACCAAAGTGGGCATTGGCCAATTAAGTTGCCATGAACTAGAAAGAAAAAACTTCTCTTCATTTGGAAACTAATACAAAAATAACTTTTCAACCCTGGCTAGGCTATAAGACCACTTATGGACTTTTCAAAGCTTACAGTTACCCAAGCCCCACCTCTCAGCTGCTAAATGAGACTTTCTGGAAACAGAGTCAGGTGATCTGTGGCACAGGTTATGAGCCCCTTATAGTCAGGTAGGGCTGAAAAGCACGCATTTTTCCAAAGAGTGAGTTCTGCCCTTTAGTGGCATCTGAATATTTGTAAGTGCCTTTTTAAAAATCACATTAAAAGCATAGATTGGTGTTTTTCTTCTTTAACTGAGAAAATACCACAGATTAAAAATAATTTCCACTTTTAAATGAACAATGGGAAGATATAAGACATTTCACAATATTTAGGAAAATATCAATAGGATGCTTTTTGAATTGGTGGTTATAATATAAACTGATGCATTATTTAGTGTGGCCAGAAAAATAGAATTAGAAATAACACAGGATCCTAAAAGTGGTAGAATGAGACAAGCAGTCCTAAAGAATGTGGATGAAAATTTGAATGGGTACACCTCTCTTGGAAATCAGTTGAGCACTGTACTTCAAAAGTCATTAAATACTGATACCATTTGATTTTATGTTTCCATGTTCATGTGGTAAAAGATTTAAATAAAGAATTATAAGATTAAATAAAAAACAAGAATAGCATTATTTATAGGGCATTTCATTTGGGATAACATAAATATCCAATAATACTACAATTATTAGACAAATATGTATCCATTATCTATATTATAGATCATCTTGCAAACTTATGAAAAGATCATGATAATATCTTTAAAGAAAAAATAGGATATTAAAGTTATTTACAGTATGATCTGGAATTTGAAAAACAAGGTATATCTTTATGCATATGAATAGGAATCCCCACACAACTGTCAGCTTGTCATGCTGTGGGGGCTTGTGTGTTGCTGTGATACTGAAAGCTATGCCACCAGTATTCCAGATCAGGTCCACCCATGGTGGGCAAGTTAAGTTGAGCTTCCAGACTAAGACAGAATAGGCAGAAGCACCCTGCAGCCAATTCCCAAAGCAACTAGCCATTGAAGACCCTATGAATAGCAGAGAGGAACTGTCAAATATAGTGTCAGAAAAGGAGACCCCTAGGTTGGAAGGTTTTCAAGAAATGACTGGGGAAGAATTGCTTCCTCAAAGTAGAGTTGACCTTAATGAAGGGAATGGAGTAAAGTCTCTATGACTTCCATTTGCTGATGTGGCATGACTCAAAATGAGAAGAAACACAGTAGTTGCAACAATGTGCTCAAACATAAAAATCATGTGCATGGCACAGTGTTGGGTAGTGCTTTGTTCTGTTGTACATAGAGTTGCTATGAGTTGGGCTAGACTTGAAGGCACCCAACAACAACAACAACAACAACACGCACAGAAAAGGAGGCAGAAAGAGAATTCACCAACAGATTTGCAAGTTTATTAATTTTTGTTTGTATGATTTTTTCTTTACATGATTCTGCATTTTTTCATATTTCTGCAAGGACCCATTATGACTTTAAAGAGCACATGGGTTTTAAGGCAACTTCACTGTGTTCTCGAGGGAGCCAGAGGCCAGGATGTGAATGGAATTGTGCAGTGAACTGCTTGTGCAGCTGGAAGCACAGCCCAGATTATGTTGCAAATCCACTTATTCTAAAAAAGTAAATTGCAAAATAAGAAACATGAAAAAAGACTGAATATGAACAAAAAATAGTGAATTCCATGGAAAAAAGAAAATCTTTCCTAACCAGAAACCTCTTTTCCAGTATAGATTTAATCCTGTGTTATCTCAGAATGATATTTTTCTTAAACTCCTCAGTTAATACAAACTCTTGTTTTAGAGAAGCCAAAGTTTTGAAAACAATTTCTGAACTAAAAAAATAAATAAATTAAATACAAACAAAGCTAACCTGTTATTTCAACAAAGGTGATCTCACTTAATGCACAAAGGTAATGTCTAGCAGTAGAGAAGAGAAATAATACCAACAATAGCAAAGTCATACATAGTGGCCCCTGATCTGCTCCCCACGTCCCCTTCCTCTCACCCCTTGTTGTTGTTGTTGTTGTTAGGTGCTGTTGAGTCAGTATCCGACTTATAGCGACCCTCATAGGGTTTTCAATGGCAGACTGTTTTGGGATTGCCTTGAGAGTGGCTTGCCAGGTCTTTCTCCCATTTTTGTGGTGCTGGGAATTGAACTCAGGACCTCAGAAACTGCAGCGTAGTCCCCTACCAACTGAGCTAAATCCCAGCCCTCTCACCCCTTTTTATTGTTGTTGTTAGGTGCCGTCGAGTCAGTATCCGACTCATAGCGACCCTCTGTACAATGGGGGAAACACTACTGTCAGTGCTTCTCTGCTTAGTCAGCCCATTATTAGGAACACTGTTGCCCTGGCTGCTCAGGATTAAAAATGGGGAGTCATTCCTGACTTATCCCTTATACTCAACATTTAATCCAAAAGCAATCTTCTCGTCCCCCTCTTTAAAAATTACATTAAAAAACATCAGATGGTCCAACTCACTCTAGTTTGTAGCCTGGATTATTGCAGTAGCCTGTGAGCTGCTCTTTCTGCTTCTCATGTGCTTTCTTCCAGCCTATTCTTAGAAGCCAGGGAGATATTTTTAAAACTTAAGTCAAATCAAGTCATCTTTCTAGCCTCCAATGAATTCCCATTTTGCTTAAGATAAAACTAAATTTCTTACAATGGTATATAAGATCTTATGTAATCAGGGATTACAGGAATCCTTCTCCTTCTGTGTTAATTCTCTGAGGTCATCTCCTTGCTTATTGCTAATCTTTTAACACATCCAGTGCTCTCCCACTCCAGGGCCTTTGCACTTGCTGCTCTGCCTGAGAAGCTTCAGCAGATAGCCATCTTCCTTACTGCCTCACCAGCTTCAAATCTGGACACAAACAACACCATTTTAGTGAGGCTTTCTTGACAACCCTACTTAAAATTGCAAGCCTCTTGGGTCCCTTATTAGGATTTCTCAAATAAGCTGTCACAAATCTCCAATCTTGATTCCCCAATCCTAAACCAGTTTCCTACAGTATCAACAGAAGATCTTTTGTCCTTTGTTAACTGACAGGCTTTTAATCAATGAAGCTGAGGTCAGCTGTCTGCCCTCCTCTCTAGCTTGAAATCATAATCTGCCTCACTTACCCTTCCTCCTCCTATCCTTACCTCCACTGAAGATCCACCTTCCTCCTTATTTAAAATCAAATTCCATAAACCTCAGATTTTATGCCTGCCTTCCTTTCTTTGTGTCATGCTTCATCAGTGATCTCTCTCATAGATACTTTCTCATGATTTTTATCCTTTCTACCAAAATACACACATAGGTAGGTACCTCTTCTCAATAAAAGAAACCAAAACTACCCAACAAATTTTGATCTTGATATTCTCTCTCTTCACTCTCCTTGTTAAAATTCTCAAGCTATTGTCCTTTCTTTTATTTTTTATCACTGTTAAGCTTACACAAAGAGGTTTAAGCTTCATCCTAAGCCTTCTGCATCAGAATCTCCAGATGGGGGTTCATAGCGCACACATTAAAACGCCACCAATGACAAATCTGCAGGTGATTCAAATGCACAGCAGAGTCCAGAACCACCTCTGCCTTGGCTCGCAGCAATCTGTCTGCCACTTTTCTTAGAAGTTTTCCCTCTGAGCTTGTCAGTGATTAAATTTCTACTCACCAAAGCCTGTGGCTTTTTCTTAGCTTCTTCCTCCTGAAACTGTTATCAGTTTATGATGCCATCGATTATGCCTTCCTTCTAAGATGTTTTCACTTGCTTCTATCACCGTGTACTTCCTACACTCTCTCTTTTCTCTCTTGCTGTGTGCTATGTTGGAACTCCTTCATCTTTCTATCTCCTGACTGTAGGCAATCCTCCACTCTTTCCTTGTTTCCTATCTTACTACATTTCTCATCAGAAATATCAGCTGCTTCAGCAATTTCTAAAGATGTTGTTGCTATTGTTAGGTGACATCGAATTTGTATCCAACTCATAGTGACCCTACATACAACAGGTGAAACACTATTGTTAGTGCTTCTCTACTATTCATAGGGTTTTCAATGGTGAATTGATTTTTGGGAGTGGGCTGCCAGGTCCTTCTCTCAAGCCTACAGCACCTGGTGTTCCCAGGTGGTTTCCCATCCAAGGACTAACCAAGCCCGACCCTGCTTAGCTTCCAAGATTTGCTGGGATGGACACCATTGTGCTACCGCTGCAGGCATTCTAAAGATGATTTTACCCAAACTCAGGCATATCTTCCCTTTCAACATGTGAATTTAAATTTCTGCCATTTTCCCACAGATATTTCTAAACTACTTTCTCTAAAATCAAACCCATTATTGTTAGCCACACCATACTTTGAAACCCCCAAATCAATTTTAGATTGCTTTTTCTACACCATCACCAAAGACCAGAAGCCAGAATCCACATTTTTTCTTTCTTTCCTATCTTTATAGATGTACTTTTTCCTAAAACTGTGAAATTTTTCATTACTACTGTTCTTCTGGACTAATACTTATAAGTATTCTATTATCAATTTCTCTTCTGTTATTTTTATGTTGTTACATTTTGTGGGAAAAATTTCTGAATCAAAGTGTTGACTGTGTCCCTAATTTAGAAGCTTCATCAATGATCTATCATTGGTCATTTCAATGGCAATAGGCATATGTCTTGCTATGGTTAGGTAAGTATTTCGTAAAG
>VMDO01010082.1:0-33608 GCA_007922755.1 Pedetes capensis
TATCTCAATTAAAATGCTAGTTGGCATCTTATTCTCACCTTTTATTATATTTCTGCATAGTTCCTCTCCATTTTGGGGGTTATTATTGTCATAATCAGTCTTAATTTTTCTACATTTTAAACAAAAATACATTTACTTATTTCACTATCAATCTCAACACAAATGTAAAAGAGGAAAAGCCATTTATGCAATAAAGCACAATTTTTGTTCTTTCCTAAAAACAACGTATTTCTAGAACCACTTTAGCTTTTTCTAAATAAATTCAATAATTTATTCAAGTCCATTTATGGCTATTATATATGAAGATTACAGCAAATATTTACCAAAAATGTATTTTCCTGATTGATCTTCATCTCATCTCCTCTTAACTGCTTTTTGCCATTACTTATTTTTCTTGTGGGTCCATTTGAAATACATTTTGATGATTAATCATGTTAGTTTGCAAAAGATCTGTTTATTTAATGTAGATAAGACAATGTGAGGGTATAATACAGTTATCATCAGATCACACAAAGCAAAGTACTGCATAAGGTAATATTCTGAGGTCTAATATTTGCAAGAGGTGTGGAAATTTATAATCAGGAATTAATTCTATAGTTCACATCAGTTTATTTAATTGGTTTCTCTTAAAGCCTACTTCAGTAGACTATGTGATATACACATTTCTATAGCAAAAGAGAAAATGTTTTTTAATTCCCTAAAAATCTGAAGTTAAAAACATCAATAAATCTGAATAAGAGACGTATGACATAGAAAATGATAGAATCTGAAGACAAGATTAGCCTATTTCAAAATTTGTTCTGGATGAAGTCTGATTCCTATGGTTTGGCAGACAGTGCAAGCATTTTTACTGATGAATATTGTTAGACATAATGTCAAAAGACTTGATTAAAGAAAAATGGAAGGAGGCAAATACCTCTAGAAACTTAACTTTGAAGTAATGACCTCCTTGCCTCTTCTCATTAATTTTAAACCATCATCACCACAAAGAAGTCAAGGCTCCATTTATCTGTAGTCTTGTGGCTGGCAATTGGCATTTCTCTCTGGTTTCATTAATTTTAAGCATTCTCAGCAACTGACAAATGGTCCCTGCTTGGATATAGTAGATAGCTTTCAAATTTATTAATTTACTTCAACAACATCTAATTACCAAAACTCTTACCCTACAAATACCTTTCTTATGTTCTCACCTAGCACACTGTGCTAGTAGTAAATATTCAAAATATTTATTGAAATGATGAATGCATTATAATGAATGCAACATAAGAAATGTGGTGCAAAATAGTATAGGATCATGGAATTTCCTCTGGAAAAAAAGGTAAGAACAATATATTTAAGTAATGAAGATGCCATTTATTTGGTACCAAAATTCCACTACTGGACATTGTTCTCCATATAAACCAGTATATGAATCCAAAGACAAATGTACTAGGATGCACAACAGAATTGCTTATAATATCAAAATTAAATAAAAAGTAATTGGTCCTCAACAGAAGACAGGTTAAAAATATTCTACATCTACAAAATGGAAACCATGCAGACATATAAAATAAATGTTTGTGCTACAAAATATGTGTGTCATTAATGTACACATATAATGTAATACAAATTATATTTATATAAATGTATATAGCATATGCCTGCAGCTGTAGACCTGTGGCATCTGATCCTGTCAGATCGTGGAAGCTAAGCAGGGTCACGCCTGGTTATTACTTGAATGGGAGGCGGACTGGGACCACCAGGGGCTGTAGGCTTGGGATACGGACACCACAACCCACTCCCCCCAAAAAATCAATCTGCCATTGAAAACCCTATGAGCAGCACAGAATCACTGACAATAGTGTTTCCTCTGTTGTATGTAGGGTCAGTATGAATTGGGTACCAACTGGACGGCACCTAACAACATACAGCATACATATGTATAAATATATGTGTATTGGTAGTATGTTGTTGTTGTTAGGTACTGTCGTTTTGGGTCCAACTCATAGTAACCCTCATAGGATTTCCAGTGGCTGATTGTTTTGGCATTGCTTTGAGAGTGGATTGCTACATCCTTCTCCCATTTTTGTGGTACTGGTGATTGAACTCAGGTCCTCAGAGAGTGCGGAGGAGTGCTCTACCAACTGAGCTACATATGATACAAATATGAAAAGATTTCCAAGATACAAAAATTTTAAAATGCACAGTATGAAGCAGTATATTACATTAAAATGTCAATACTAGAAAAAAGGTCAAATACCTATCAAACAAGAAAATGGATAAAGTTTGCTCTTTTTCAGAATGTTATGCCACATAGCAGAAAACTGGTGAAGTATAGACAAATGCAATATGCTTGAATCTGAAGTACACATTATCAAACCAAAAAAAGTTACACCCCCAAATGAAACTTTTAAGTAATTCAAAAACAGGAAAAACTGAATTTTAGAATTTAACTATAATACATAGCTGATAAAGGAGAAAATCTGGAAACAAGTATATTAAAATATACCTTTGTGCTATAAAATAGAACAATCATTGCTATTTTATTTGCAAGTGTGTGTGTGTGTGTGTGTGTGTGTGTGTGTGTGTACAATTCTTTTTATTGAACTGGGTCGTGATTACACTGTGTTTCATGTTATAATAACATTATCTCTACATCAATTTTATATACTTTTATATGTGATATATCTAATGATTAATAAAACATTAAAGTGAAATGCAAGATGATTAGCACAGTGTACATTGTGTTTCCATTTGAGTTAAAGAAATGGTGTAGTATATTTAAAGTTTTTGTGATATATATGTATGGACAGATTTTTGAACCCCAATCAACAAATTGAAGAGGGGATTTGCATTCAGGGGAAATACATATGACAGGAATAGTGCCTGTAATGTCATCATGCGAAATATTAGCCTGGTGAGATTTTGTTTTCTTCCTGCAGAAATGTTTGTCAGTTATTTGTTGTAATGACTAAGCTTTTGAAAACATACATTTATATATTTTTCTTTTTTTAAATCAGTGAAATGTCATATTTGTCTAGCTTTTCTCAATTGTGTAAATTCCAACAGTTTTAGCTGATGTGAAAATATCTGAAGTCCAGTCTAAACAAGTTTTCAATTAGCTACTTTGAACTATGGCATTTGGTATTAACCAAGTTCCACTACATAAACTTTTATAATATACTGCATCACTGAAAACAGCAAAGTGATCTCAGAACACAAAAAATGATGAATTAACCAAATAAATTAGATGAATTACTGCTTGTTCATTTTAAATTGCAGCCAAGTTACATATCTTATATTATTAGAGGACAGTGATAGGAGAATAAAAAGCAAAACAAATATTAAAAATAAAAATCATTGTAATATGTGCAGTTAGCTACAAACTGAACAAACCTTTCTTTTGCAGTTACAGAGTACATTTATAAATGCAATGATAATATTATAAATAGGGTTTGTTTGCATTGGAGAGTAAGACCCACCTCTCTCTGACTTGGCTACAGCTTCTGTACTGCTTCCATATGAAGTGAGAGGTGACCCACCTGCCTATTCATCTCTGGGTTCAGACTTCAAGGAAATCTGCAGGTGTCTTCTGAAATCCAAAGTCCGTTTTAAACTTGTTTTATGAGAGTGACACACAATAAGTAATGATGAATGAGTTTCTCCTTGTGGCCATGAACTTTTGTAGAAATACTCTGTTAAGTTTAAATCTTTTGAAAATATTGTGCCTCAAAGAAGTGCCAGCCAGATCCTTTCTCAGTTCATAAGCATGATGATTGGGTGTTCACGCTGCTGTGTGACATGTGCCTCCCTCATATCTTGTTATGACTCCGGCACATTACCCATCTGACGTGAAAAAAAAAAGTGCCAGCCACAGATGAAAGTGATCCTGTATATCTTAAGGTGATGTTTCAGCATTCTAGTTGAGAGTTAGAATTAAAGACTTCCTTTAGGTACAATCCACATGGATATATTTTCTCTGAAATGCAATATGATATAGAGCTAATATTCTACAATGATCCCACCAGAAAATGTAATAGTAAAAATTGATATAGGGATATTTAGCTTTAGGTAGATGAAGGCTGTCCCATTGCTACCATTTCACCAATACATTTTATTTATACTAGAGTGATTTGTCCACATCATTAATTTTCAGAGATCATTAAAACAACAAACATGAAGCATGGATGGCATGAAACAAGTTCAAAATTGATTCAAGTGGTATACTAGTAATCATGGTCAAATGTTTAATAACTCTCCTCCAAAGTAATCAGTGATTACTATATTCTTTTGAAATCTCACACACTCTGTTGTCTCATTTGGCTTTAGGCTTTCCAGCTGGGGAATTTCAGAGACGATGAGAATATGGGAGTGTGTGCATATATCTTTCTGTTTTCTTTTTCCTTTTTCCATTCTGAAAACAGTATTCTTTCTTATTCTGCATATTAAATAGCTTATCATTTTCTTTAATTTCTTTAATATTCTTTTGAATCTGTAGGTGCAGGTTAAGAACTTAGGAAAGTTTGGATGCAAATCCATAGAGGGTTCCTTATGCACTTTGTGACACTGTAAACTTTTAAACTCTTTGTAGTTCAGTGCTGTTATTTGTAAAATGAGGTCATATTTATCAAAAGTACAATGACTATAAAATTCAATAGTCCTACTACCAACCACTCATATACACAGTGAAAATGAGGTTAGGAACTCAGAGGCATTTAGACCTCCATGCTTATCACAGTACTATTTCAAAGCCATACCACTGGGGCATCTAATCTTGTCAGCTATAGAAGGATAAGCAGGGTTGGGCCTGGTTAGTGCTTGGATGGACTGCCTGGAACCCTGGGTGCTATAGGCTTGGGAGAAGGACCCATCAACCCATTCCCAAAAAACAATCAGCCATCAAAAATCCTATGAATAGCAGAGAAGCACTAACAGTAGTGTTTCACCTGTTGTACATAGGGTCAGTATGAGTCGGACACTGACTCCAGGGCACCTATCAATAACAACAGTTTTAATTTACATTTCCTTTATAGTTAACAATGTTGAGCATTTACTCATATACCTGTTGAAAATTGGTATTTCTTCTTTTGACAAATAATCCTAAGTCTAATGGCCATATTTAACTGTTTTAGTTGTTTGTGCCATTTAGTTCATTTGAGTTCATATTATATTCAGAATATTAACCCTTTGTCAGATGTATAGTTTGCAAATATTTTATCCCATTCTGTAAGTTATTTCTTCATACTATTGATTATTTCCTTTGCTATGCAGAAGGTGTTCCACTTTGATTTAATCTTCCTATGTTTAATTTTGTTCTTGTTTCCTGTTCTTTTGTAGTTTTGTCCAAAAAGTTCCTGCAAATTCCAATACCCTGAAGTATTTCCCTTATGCTTCCTTCCAATAGTTTCATAATTTCAAGTTTTACATTTAAATCTTTACTCATTTTGAGCTTATTTTTGTAAGTGGTGAGAAATAAAGATCTACTTTCATTTTCCTGCATGTGGATATACAATTTTTCTAAGAACATTTAATAAAATGACTGTCCCTTCTCCAGGGCTTGTTCCTAGAACCTGTGACAATAATCAGTTGGCTATAGATTGCAGATTTACTTCTAGAGTTTCTATTCTATTCCATTGATGTATGTGTCTGTTTTTATGCCAATATATTGCTGATTTGATTATCCTGGCTTTGTAGTACGTTATGAAGTCAGATAGTGTAATGCTGTCTGATTTTATTTATGTTTTTCAATATGACTATTGCTAGTCAGGTTTTTTTCAACTTCATTAAAAGTTTGAGATAGTTAATTCTAGCTCTTTCAAAAATGTTTCTGGTATTTTGATAGAGATTTCGCTGAATCTAAAGATCGCTTTGTGTTGTATAGACATTTTTACAATATTGATTCTTTTAATTGATGAACATAGGATGTTTTTCCATGGTGTGTGTGTATGTACTCTTCAATTGTTTCCATCAATGTTTACAATTTTCATTGTAGATATCTTTCTTTCACCTTTTTGGTTAAATTTGCTCCCAGGTATTTTAATATTTGTGGCTATTATAAATGGGTTGAATGTATTTTTTAAAAAAATTAAAAGACATCATTAATGTGATATATTACATACTCAGTGTTGATTTTTTACATATTACTCTAAGATCAAAATTTCTGTGAAAAAATTGCATAGTAATGATTATGGTCAAATATTAAGAAATATATTTTCCAGTGGAGTTTAACAAAACAGTGAGACATACAAAAGTTCTCTTACACAAAATTAGTATTTTTTTCTATTTAACTGAAATCAATATTTGAAATATAATAAAAAAAACCAATCCTATTTACAAATCAATGTACCTAAAATGTAGCAAGTTGCAAACTAAATAAGCAATGGACAATGATCAAATTTTAACTTATTTTTCCTTAGGCTGTGGAAGGAAGATCTTTCACTTGCCTGATATGGAACAAAGCAGTAGCCAGGAAGGTGGCAAATAGCTGTAATCCCAACACTAAGGAGGTGGAAACAGAAGGATTTTGAGGTTGAGGATAGCCTGGACTGGATAGAAAGACTCTATTTCAACAAAATAAAAAACAAAAGAAGCAATCAGAGAAACAATATGTAGATTTCACAGAGATGAATAAAACCTTCTAATATCCATTTTCGCTACTCATAATTGTTTATATTACTCTTGAATATAATAGTAACTTAAGATATTATATTTAATAATACACGATGTCTGGTCTGAAGAAAAAGGGAAATTGTGGGTGATGTGCCAATCTTTAGGACAAACCAGGAAAACAGGTGCAGAAAATCCTGAGAGAATTAAGGGGAAACAAGTTTTTCACTCAGACTCACCCCCATAAACATCTTCATCCTTAATTTCCTACAATTGTATCTAAAACTACAACTGATGGCTTGACATTTATTTTCTGATAAGCTGATACTAAAATTCAGGGAATTTCTTCTTTGATGTATTTACAATACAGAAAATGTTCAAAATAAAAAAAAAATGGCAACCCCTCTATGTTTTGCTCAATATTTGTCACCTGAAATGCTGAGTTCCTCATTTTTATAGGCTTATCAAAAGAAGTACCTGCCCCAATGAGCATGTCAGGCATTTCTCTGAAAGTAAGTACATATAACTTTTCCCTGATATTTGGAGATGTACTGGCCAAGTTAGTACCTCCCATGTGCAAGTTTAGATTTTTCACTATTGTTCAAAAGTGTTAATCTATTCTCTTTTCATCCCAGAGTCTGTGCACCACTATATTAACTTTATTTCCTTAAACTGTCAATGTTCTCCTTTAATATCGAGTATATATTTTCATGATTCTGTTTGGTCTGGAATGGTCTTTTCCTCCTACTGAGACCAGAGTTTCTCCTTAGGTGCTGGGGCACTCAGTCCATGGAACCAGAAGTAAATTGACAGACAAGGTAAGCAAGAATTGTTGTTGTTAGATGACATCAGGTTGAGTCCGTCTCATAGCGACCCTATGTACAGCAGATTGAAACACTTGCCAATTCTGTGCCAGGCAAATGATCTTACATATACTTAAGCCCATTGTTGCAGACACTTTCTCAATCCATCTGTGGAGGGTTTTCCTTTTGTGCTTTGACCTGCCACTCTCCCAAACATGATGTCCTCCTCCAGGGATTGATCTCTCCTGAGTACATGTCCGTAATATGTGAGATGCAGTCTGGCCATTCTTGCTTCCAAGGAGCACTCTGGTTGCACTTCTTCTAGGACAAATCTGTTAGTCCTTTTGGCAGTCCATGGTACATTCAATACAGGTCTCCAGCACCACAATTCAAAAGCATCAATTCTTTTTCTGTCTCTCTTGTTCAATGTCCAGCATTCACAACCATATGATGCGACTGAAAATACCATGGCATGAGTCAGACGCACCTTCATATTCAATGCGACATCTTTGCTTTTCAATACTCTAAAGAGATCTTTTGCCACACCTTTTCCTAGAGCAATGCGTCCTTTCATTTCTTGACTGCTGATTTCGCGGGTGTCATCTGCATAACGCAGGTTGTTAATGAGTCTTCCTCCAATCCTGATGCCGCTTTCTTCCTCATAAAGTCCAGCTTCTCGGATTATTTGCTCAGCGTATAAATTGAAGAGATAGGGTGAAAATATACAGCCCTGGCACACACCTTCTCAACCTTAAACCACACAGTGTTTCCTTGTTCTATTCGAACAAATGCCTCCTGGTTCATGTACAGATTTTTCATGAGCACTATTAGGTGTTCTGGTATTCCCATTTTCTGAAGTGTTATCCATAATTTATTATGATCCACACAATCAAATGCCTTTGCATAGTCAATAAAACATAGATAGACATCTTTCTGATATTTTCTGCTTTCAGCTAATATCCACCTGACATCAGCAATGATGTCCCTGGTTCCCCGCCCTCTTTTGAATCCAGCTTGATTTTCTGGTAATTCCCCATCTATATACTGCTGCAGTCACTTCTGAATGATCTTTAGTAGAATTTTGCTTGTGTAAGATATTAGTGATATTGTCCAATAGTTTGCACACTCAGTTGGATCCCCTTTTTTAGGAATAGGCACAAATATGGATCTCTTCCAGTCAGTTGGCCAAGTAACTGTGTTCCAAGCCTGTTGGCACAAACATGTTAACACCTCTAGTGCTGCATCTGTTTGTTGAAACATCTCTATTGGTATCCCATCAATTCCTGGAGCCTTGTCTTTCACCAGTTCTTTCAAGGCAGCTTCTACTTCATCCTGTAACACCATTGGTTCCTCTTCATATGCAACCTCTTGAATGGCTGGTCATCTACCAATTCTTTCTTGTATAATGACTCTGCATATTCTTCCAATCTTCTTTTGATGTTTCCTACATCATTTAGTATTTTCCATGTAGAATCTTTCACTACTGCCACTCGAGGCTTGAATTTTTTCTTCACTTCCTTAAGCTTGAGAAACACAGAACATGTTCTTCACTTTTGGTTTTCTGCCTCCAGCTCCTTGCACATGTCATTATAATTGTTTTTGTCTTCTCGAGCTGCCTTCTGAAATCTTCTGTTTAGTTCCTTAACTTCCTCATGTCTTCCTTTTGCCTTAGCTGCTGGACGTTCAAGGGCAAGGTCCAGTGTCTCTTTTGACATGTAATTTGGTCTTTTCTTTTTTTCTTGTCTTTTTAAAACTTTTTGCTTCCTTCTTGAATGATATCTTTTATGTCTTGCCAGGACTCTTCTGGTCTCCTATCATTTGTGTCTAATGCATTAAACCTATTTTTTGAGGTGGCCTCTGAACTCAGGTGGGATATACTCAAGGTCATACCGTGGCTCTCGTATACTTGTTCTAATTTTCTTCAGCTTCAGTTTGAACTTGCATATGAGAAGTTGATGGTCTGATCCATAGTCAGCACCTGGTCTTGTTTTGACATTTTGTACAGAGCTTTTCCATCGTCTCTTGCCACATATGTAGTCAATTTGATTCCTGTATGTTCCATCTGGTGAAGTCCATGTGTATAGTCTCCATTTATGATGTTGAAAAAATGTATTTGTAATGAAAAGGTCATTGGTCTGACAAAATTCTATCATGAAATCTCCAGCTTCGTTTCTGTCACCAAGACCATATTTTCCAACTACTGAGCCTTCTTGTTTGTTTCCAACCTTTGCATTCCAGTCACCAGTGATTATATGTCTTGATTTCATGTTTGATCTATTTCAGATTGCAGAAGCTGATAGAAGTCTTCCCTTTCTTCATTTGTGGCCTTAGTGGTGGGTGCATAAATATGAATAATAGTCATATTAACTGGCCTTCCTTGTAGGCATATGGATATTATTTTATCACTGACAACACTGTATTTCATGACAGATCTTGAAATTTCTTTTTTGATGATGAATACAACCCCATTTCTCTTTAGTTTATCATCCCCAGCATAGTAGACCATATGATTGTCTGACTCAAAATGGCATATGCTAGTCCATTTGAGCTCACTGATGCCTAGAATGTCAATGTTTATGTGCTCTACTTCTCTTTTAACAATTTCTAATTTTCCTAGATTCATACTATGTATATTCCATGTTCCAATTATTAATGGATGTTTACAGTTGTTTCTCCTCATTTTGAGTTGTGCCACATCAGCAGATGGAGGTCCCTGAGGCTTTACTCCATTTCTGTCATCATTTTAGACTCTACTTTGAGGAGGCAACTCTTCCCCAGTAGTCTTTTGAGTGCCTTCCAACCTGAGGGGCTCATTTTCCGGCACTATATCTGACAGTGTTTCTTTGCTATTCACAGGGTTTTCAATGGCTAGTTGTTTCGGGAGTGGTTTGCCAGGTCCTACTCCCTAGTCTGTCTTAGTCTGGAAGCTCAGCTGAAAACCTGTCCACCATGGGTAACTCTGCTCATATCTGAGGTACCATTGGCATAGCTCTCAGCCTTATCGCAACACACAAGCCTCCACAGTGTGGCAAACTGACAGACATGTCATGGAAGCAAGAATAGGTAGGCTTTCTTGAGAGGAAAGACAAAGCTCCTTATGAGTGGACAGTGTCCTGATTGCATACTTGGTGGAATTGTTGTTTAGGGATTTTCATCCTCCCTTTCTTTGGGCTGAACTCCCTGAGCTTCAGCACCTTTATCCTCACTCAGGGGATACCTGTATATTGGCCCAGGAGAGTTATACGGGGCAGTTACTCCTATTGTTTCCACCTAGAGATTAGTTAGCTAGGTCACTGATGGACAGGTCAAGTGACTTTTTTTGTTGTTGTTGTTGGAGTGAGACTTGACCTGGGGACGGTTGACCAAGTTGTTACTTTTGTCCTTTTAAAAAATGGGAAGTACCCAATGAAATTCATGTGGTTTTACTTTAGCTTAGTTGACCTAATAGGTTGCTTGGTAACTGTCTTGCCTCAGTTGTTCCCTATTTCCAGGCCCCATTTCCCAGAACTTGCCTGAAATGTTCTAACTCTTATCACTAATGGTCTGGCTCCCTAGTAGTTAGTCTTTAGGCCTTAGTTGAAAGGTTTCTGCTTCCAGAAGGTATTATCTGATCTTTTGTACTTTTTAGGTCTTATGCAATATTTGTACCCTAAGCTATCTCTTCTACTATCACCCTTATCAAAATTGTTCACATATACAAACTTAATCATCTATCTTCCTTGGAAGTTCTGTGGAGGAGAGACTGGAATGTATTATGCACAGCTTGTAACCTGCCACCTAGCACTGTAACAGAGAGATGATTCTTAAAAAATACTACTCAGCAATTAAAAGAAAATGAAATACTGTCATTTGTATCAAAATGGATGGAATTGAAGAACATCTTCTTAAGGAAATGAACACAAGCCCAAAAAGAGAAATACATATGTTCTTGCTCATATGTGGGAGCTGAATCAAACTTAAAGGAAGGAAAAAATCCTATACATAAATTGAAACACAATAAAAAACTCAATTAAACTTAGGGACAATTTAAGGAGGGGAAAGAAGAGAGAGATCTATCAGAGGGAATTGAGGATGGGAGAAGACGGGAGGGGGAGGAGGGTCAATGAGGAAGGATGAAGGGGGAGAGGTCAACCTCAATGTAAACAGCATAACTTTATTAGTATGGTGGGAAAAAAGGGGAAGATGGGGAAAGAAACCTACAAGAACAGCTAAAATAATAATAATGATAATAATAATAATAATAATAATAATAATAATAATAATAGCAATAATACCGAGGGCTGGCAATAACGTAAATGGACTAGATCAGTTATCTAATACTGCTGAGAATGTAAAAAGATAGATCATTATAGAAAAAAGTTTGGACTTAAATCAAAATTGGGATTCATGTATACAGATACATATTCTCACAAAAAGAAATGCAAGTAGAAAGGAGATCATTGGAGTGGTAGGGATAGGGGAGGCGGTTCATGACAGGGTAAGGGGGAAATTATGTGAGCAATGTACAATGAAATGCATTTATGGAAGTGTCACAATGAAATCCACGTCATAATGAAACCCATTAAGTTGTATATTAAATATTTCCAATAAAAATACTAATTGCACTAATAAATGGATTTTTAAGATATTTGAGAGTAGATATTATATATCCAGGTGCCTTTAGACCCACCATACCACATAGTACAGAGTTCTGGCGTACGTATGAGATTTTCAATATTGAATAATTGCATTCTGCAAATCCTAAAGTTAGGAAATAGGTTATAAATAGTCTTCAACTTATGTTATGTTGAACAAGCTGTGAAGTTGTTTGGGATAATAGATCATACTGCGACTGAGGTCTTACAGTATCTGTATCTGGATTTTTCCACTGCACTATGCCACCATACAGTAGATCCAACATCAGAGTTAAATTATATTATTTGACCACCAAAAACCTTCTACAATTATCATATAAACATTATTGTATTTCTTATTTTCTCATTCATCAGTAATAATGACCATTATGATGATTTATATTGAATAACAAGCCAGTGTAGAAGTTCCTGTAGAAAATTATTGAAATTTAAAAATTTGCAAAAATTGCCTATTTCCTGATATCACTACCTTAATCAAAAATTTTCAGAAATCTTGGTTTCTTGTTTATATTTACTCCATATAAGCACACGTGTACCCCCCAAATACATACACAAGTATAAACATCCTTCTACAATTCAACTATGCTTCAATTACAGAGAAAAGATTATGACAGTAATACGGGCAATTAGTCTAGTATGTATAGTTCTGGAATGGCTAAGTTATCCTTCTGGGGTTTATTATATTTTGATAGTAGAGAGTTGATCCTTTGAGGAAACTAAAAAGTTACAAAGTACCCATGGTAGTGATATAGTAAAATTATATGAAAGAGCTGAAGTTTCTTTTAAGCAACTTAAATACCAAACTTTATAATTGAATCCATTATGTAAAGAAAAAAAGATATTTGTCATCTATAATTCTAAGGATGAAATCACAGAATTTGATGATTTCTATGTTAATTAAACTTTTAAATATTTTTCTTGATTCAAAATGCTTAGCTCTTTTGTAGAATCACTGGGAAATTTCAAACGTCCCTTGGTTATTTTATGCCTAACAAGATATATGTAAGGAGAAAACAAGTCTTTTTATTTCCTTTCTTTCTTTAACTCTCAAAGTTGCATATATGTACTAATTCATTTTTCTCATATTTCCAAAACTATAGTTGTGGTCATCCTTAGTTGTATCTGCCTTTCTGCTATGAAGTCTGCATACCAGGGTACTTCATATGAGGCAGAAACCTTATTGTCTGTTTCTTTTTTTCTGGGTGTGATAAACAAATATTTTATTATTATACAATGCATACTAACCTCAAAACTGAAAACTTATAGAGCTATAAGTAGGAGTAATGATTGACTTCTTACATTCATGGGCAGGGAAATAGCTCAATTTTCAAAATAGGATTTTTTTTCCAGTCCTGAGGGATTAAACACAGGGCCTAGCGCTTGCTAGGCAAGTGATCAACCATTGACCTCCACCCTCGGCTTCCTTTTTAATTTTTTGAGACAGGGTCTAATTTGTGCTAGCTGTGTCTGGCCTAAAAATTTGCCATCCTCCAGCCTCAGGGTCCCTAGTCACTGAGATTACAGACATGCATCCAGCTTCAAGATATGTTTTTACATCTGCAAGGCAAAATGACAATATGTGAATTGCGACAATTAATAATTTTATCAGCAATTATAATTTAGATATACTTAGGACCTGGAAAGCTGGTGAGTTGTCCTTAAACTGGATAACTCAATGGCAACTCAAACACTGGCAGATATTCAAACTTGAAATTTTATTATGATAGGTTTTCCAAGCATTTATCATGATTTGTAACTATATGTTTGCATATCTCTGTGTTTATGCATGTGTTAAGAAAACAATAAAGCCTCTTTTTCCAAAATCCCCATATATCTCCATCATGAATGAATTAAACAGGAGAGGGATGAGAACTCAGGAGAAAAAAAAATAGCATATACATATTTTTAACAAATATGTAATTTTTAATCCTTCACTTTCACTTAATGAACTTGTAATGCTAACGAAGTGTAATTAGAACAGTCAATATGGAATTCTAAGTGTGCACTGCATTATGAATTTAATTTAAATTTCTCTATCCTTCCTTTTCTCTTTCCATCACCACTGGGAGAAATTGAAACACTCGACTGCTGCTGTGGCAAATTGGTTCCTAATAATATGATGCTTTACTGCTTCTTGTTTTTGCTAAGATACAACTGCAGTATTTCAGAAGAACTCACCTGGGCATTAATTCAATGGGAAATGTTGGTAGGAGAATTATATTTTCCACGTTTTTATATTGCAGTGAATGCCTTGCATATAAAGAAGCCCAGCAGCTGGTTTGTGTCACTCACCAATGTGCTTCTTATTTCAACCTCAGGTTCAGGTGACTCACATGCACGGGTGTAGAAAAAATATTCTTTTCAGTATTTCAAATTACTTGTGCTTATATATTTTTATATCTGAAAGTGCAGATAATGTATGGGATGATGTTTTTTGTTAGTCGATGTCCAACTCATTATTGTACAACAGGCAAAACTTTGTACAACAGGTGAAACACTATTGTCAGTGTTTCTCTGCTATTCATAGAGTTTTCAAAGGCTAATTTTTTGGGGGAGAGGGTTGCTGGGTTTTTATCTCAAGCATGCTATCTGTTGTTCCCAGGCAGTCTCCCATCCAAGTACTAACCAGGCTTGACCCTGCCTAGCTTCAGAGATCTGATGGGATCAGACGCCACAGTGGTACTGTTACAGGCTATGTGACAGATAAATATTCTTAAATACATAAGGATTGATTTTGTAAGTTATATTAAAAATATAGTACCCAGCAACATGATGGATCACAATAGAAATCGTTTAAAATTAAGATTATGAGAGTTTGATATCTGTGCTATAAACAACTAAAACCCCCAAACAATCAATAAAGCTTTTTAAAAAGTTAAAGATAAAATGTTTCATGAAACAGAATCTTATTAATATTATATAAATGGAGATATTCCAAATTGATATGAAATATATCAAGTGTTAGCAAATGTTGAAACATTTAGAACTTTTATATACTGCCAGTAAGCATGTAAATTGGGACAACTACTTTGGATGCATTTAGAAGTATCTATTAATTAAATCAAAAGCCTGTAGCCATACCACTGTGGCATTCCATTCTCAGAAGCTAAGCAGGCTTGGGCCTGGGAACACCAAGTGCTGTGGAAACCCACTCCTAAAAAAAAGTCAGCCATTGAAAACCCTATGAATAACAGAGAAGCACGATCAATGCCTGTTGTATGTAGGGTCGCTCTGAGTTGGACACCAACTCAATGGTATCTAACAACAACGATTAAATCAAAATATTTCTGTGACTCTGCAAAGGAAATCATTGTGTATATGGTCTTAAAGATACATACAAGAGTGTTCATAGTGCTACTATTCATAAGAAGTCAAACTGGAAGCAGCTCACATGTCCACCAATAGTAGGATGGATAAGGAAGTTTTATCAGAGACACTAGATGCACTGAGAAGAATGAATAAACAAATGCCACATGGAATAATATGAATTAATCTCACAAACATAATTTTGAATGAAAGAAATCAGGAGAAAAAGAGTTCATGCTATCCACTTCCATTACAATTGAGTTCAGAAAGAGAAAAATATAATATAATGCAATAGAAGTCCCATTAGTGGTTTCCTATGAGGGAGCTTCTGGAGTGGTAATGGAACTGTTTGAGTATTAGTGGCAGCTACAAACAAGATCACCCTTTGTAAAGATTTTCTCAGCTGTCCATTTGTATTTGCCCTGTGTCCATATGTGTGTCAGGTTTCAATTTAAGAAGTTACTTTAAAAGGGGCAAGATAAAGTACAAAAGTCTGAGACATCCTCATGGAATAATAGATCTTTAAATTATACTTCCTTAGTTCTCAATAATACGTTGCACATATTTTATTCCATCATGTAATATAATTGTATTTTTATTTTCCTGTATGGTGAAAGTATTAAGTCAAAGACTATGCATTACTTTTATAGTGTACCCAGGATCTATCAAAGTGTTTATTATGTTAGGGTTATTAATGAAAGTAATATATTTTTTCAGTACTAGGGGGTAAACTATGGGCCTCACACATGGTGGACAAGTGCTTTACCACTCACCCACAACCCCAGCCCCATTTTGATTTTTTTTATTTTGAGATATTAACCTGTGCAGATTGCCTTTGGCCTCAAACTCACTGTCCTCCTGCCTCAGCCTCAGAGTCACTGGGATGACAGGCATACACCACAGTGCCTGGATGAAAATAATAAATTTTAAGACTAACATTTATTGAGCAATCATTATGGGTCAGTATAAATTGTTTGTGTATTTACTTAAATTTTCAAATATTACTGATTTGATAAATTTTAGCATTATTTATCAGTTGAGAAAAGTGAAATATTTGGCTGCATAGTTATTTCCCTAAGGATACATGGCTACTAAGTGGTGAAAATGGATTGAAATCCATATTTCACAGATTGATTTATTAACTACAATGCTATAAGGAAGGAAGATAGCTGGATATGGTGGAGCATGTCTGTAATCTTAACTCACTAGAGACCGAGGCCATATGATCATCGTGAGTTCGAGGCCAGTCAGGCTAGATAGTGAGCCTAAGGCCAGCCTTAGCTACAGAGTGAAATTCTGTCTTAAATAAATAAATGAAAAAGAAATTAATTAATTAATTAAAACAAAGAGAAGATTAAGCATATAACAACACTGACTTGGCACACAGTAAGAACTCAAAAAATGTGAGCTACCTATGCATTATGCAATTTGTAAAGTCACATAAAATAGTGATTCTTCTTCCTGTGGATGAATATAGAGGATGAGAACAGGAAGATCCAGGATATTATTCCTATATCACACTGTGCTAGGCACTGTAGATGCAATGAATTAAAACATCAGACAAACTCCTGTCTATCAGAAATGGTAGTTTAGAAGAGAAGATATCATCTAATAAAACCATCACATCTTTTATAAATTTTGTTAAAGAAATCTATTGAATGCATAAACAAATGTAGCAGGGTTTCAATGTGCACTAAGGAAGCATAAGGAGACTGGTGGGACCTAACCACAGAGGCCAGCAGATGACAGGTTTGAGAGGAAGGGGAGGAGGCAGAGCCAGATAAGGCAGCTATAGGATAAAAGAACTTGAGGAAATACAATGACAAAGAATTGGAGGTCGATGCTATGTAAAAAGGACAACTTAGTGAGATCATTTTGAGTAAACTAAGTTCTGTGCGTTTAAGAAATAATTGGTTAAGTTCTTTTACAACAACAAAAAAAATCAAAACTGCAAATAATCAAGGTTGTGAAGATCAGATGGAGTGAAAACTGCAGACAGAGTCTCCAGGGTGAAAACACTCATTGTGGATGAGTTCCATTACTGTTTGAAGTTTCTCAAACATATTAGTTTTTATAACTGTATGTACAGTGGAATAAACAATCCTGTAGTATTATTTATACACAAAGTGCATGGTTCCAGTTTCAGTATTATCTTATTCTATTGTGGTCTTCTAGCAAATCCTAAAAGCACAAGTTTTCAATGAATGTTATTTCCACTGACCAAGTCAAAAGTCAGTAGGTAGTGGCTGAATAGTGCCAGGACTGATGCTGTAGGGATTCTGAAAGCATTTCTTCCATTCAGCTGGATGGAACAATGACACAGCCTTCATAACACTTTGACATTTGTCACTTTTTGTCACATCTCTAAAATAAAATCTCTCATGTCTGGGAGCCTGACATATCAACATCTAATCATTTTTTTAGGACTCAATCACCTTAGAGAATCCACCGTGACATTGTATGGCTCAACATATCTGTGCTCAAATTACTGAGGTAACAAGCAAAGGTTCCATATAGGGTTTGGTTTCTTTTAAATGTTGTTAATTTAGGTAATAACTTATAGCCCTGAGGTATAAGGTTGATGTTTAAATATACATTTGTCAAATAATACAAATATATTTCCTATTAACCTATGCTCCACATGTTTTATATAGATCTAGAGCAACAAATTGAAGGAGTAAGTATGATAGATAGGCAGATTTTAACAAAAACTTCCTGTAGCTAAAATAGATATATACTGTATAGCCTTGTAAAATAGAGAGCATATCACCCTAGGAGTGGTCTAGTGGAAACTGGGAGAATACGGAGGGAAGATAATAGCAGAGGAGGTTGCAAAGAAGATGTCTGCTTTAAATAAGAGCCTGATTACTCGTTAAAAACCACACTCACAAAGTTTTCAAATAATGATAATTGCCAGTAATGAACACTTAATCTTGCTGGCACTACTCAAAGCAATTGGAAAAACTGCCTCTCTCAATCCTTAAGACAAATGTTTGAAATAATTGTTATTGCTCTTATGTAACAAAGAACTTAAGGTTTAAAGAAGTTTAGTGACCTAATGTTAATTTATAGCATGAATGCTGAGCCTCAACACAGCTCTGTTTGTCTTTTCATCTGATGGTACAAAGTAGAAGCATATGGCCATATTCTTGTAACTTAGATTGGACAATTTGGGCAAACAGCAAGATAATGTTCAGATCTTTACTCAGTGTCTCTGAAGGTAAACATCTCAGAAATAAACCTTCTATATTGTGTCTAATTTCATCTTCTTCCCTTTCTGGCTCATTATGGTTTTCTGGGTTTTACAATTTAAGTAAAATACAGGAAAATGAAGTCTGTAAAAATGGTAGTCTCTGAAGTACCTGAAATTAACATTGAAAACATTTGATTGATAATATTAAGAGTGAAATTCAGCAAACCTGGAGTTTTTCTTGTTGTAGTTATATTGTGGAGTCAAAAGAAGACTATTTGAAATCTCATTTTTAAATATATAGCAGAGAAAAAAATCACTATTCCTGAAAAAATATTTTTATAAGTAAAAAACTTTTGTTTATGTTCTATCATAATTCTTATATCTAGAAAGCATTTGCAGGCTGGATTTCATGGCATATACTTGGAATACCACGAACATGGAAGGTAGAAGCAGAAGGATTACAAGTTATAGGCCAAAGGCAGGCAGCCCTGCCTATTTTAGTGATACTCTGTCTTAAAATAAAAGAATTAAAATAGGGCTTTTTTGTCAGTGTAATGCACTCCATGAGAAATTTTATTACTTGTGTACACATTTACACATACTTTTTGAGAAACTTGAATATTTACCAAAGTAACAGTAGGATCAAAAGTGGTTGCAGTGAGCAAGATAGGCTTAAAGTTCCCCTCATCTTGAGTAAACTTTAGACAGTCTTCTCCCTGACCTACTTTTTCTTAGAGAGCATTTAGTTAAAAAAAATTTTGTGAATTATTTCTCTGACCTTTTTAAACATAAATATTTTAAAAACCTTCCTGCTAACTTACAACCCAGGGATGTCTCAACAACCTGGGAGCCACCTATTGGAAATGTATTCATCAAGGAAAGTAGTCTCCCTGTTTCCCGCTCTGTAGGAGACAGGAGCCTGACTTCTGGAGGTGCTTCGATGCAAATGTTAAAACTGCTGTGTCAGCTCACTCTTCACTGTGGTAGAGAAACTGACAAAAACAAACCTAAGGTAGGAAAAGTTTATTGTAGTTTCAGGGTTAGAGGATATTAGTCCATAGTTGTGGGAGCCATGGTGGCAGGGCAGGCATGGTGGGTTTGTAGTAGACAACCTCACATCTTGGTGGATCAGGAAAAGTTAGCAACTGGAATTCTGGGTCCCAGTAAAAACCCTCAAAAGCCCACCCGTAGGAACCTACTTCTATAAAACTAGATCCCACTTCCCAAAGCTCCATGACATCCAATGACCCTGCCACCAGTTGGTGACCAAACATTCAAACATGACTTTTGGGAGACATTTTAGATTCAATCACAACTGCCACCTGTCATAAATGTAAAAAAAAAAAAAAAAAAAAAAAAAAAACCTTTTTTCTTTTGGATATAGCCAATAAGCAAACACAGATGACCTACAACCCTCTCTCTCCCCTCTTCCCAGCCCTTTATATTCTATAGCCCTGTGCTTTAGCTGAGTTGAATTCAATCCACCTTCTCTTAAAATGAACTTAAAGTCTCCTTTGCCTGTTCAACTTTGCCCAGTACAGTTTTTGCTTATGACTATAATCAGCAGCAGTTCCAAGGAGATGGATAGTTTGTTACTAACAAATCATGGTGCTTTATTAAATGAAATGCAAAGATAATAAATCAGATATCAATAGAGTTCTGTAATATACAATGTGGGCAAAAGAGACACATCAGTATAAGTAGAGGATACATGAAGCTTTGAATTTAGGAGATTAGAATTCTAATCATTCCACTGAATGTCAAGCTGATAATATATGGCATAAGGCAGAGGTTGACTTTGTGGCCATGAGAGCATTCTACCCACATAAGTGCTGCATATATTCAACAGAATTTAAGGAAGGATGTGAATGATGAAAATACACGATTAAATCACTTGGTAGATTGCATATTAATGAGAGAATATCCATAAATAGGTGTAGTATGTGCCATAAATATAATTATTTTAGCTACTGATTACATTGGATGAGCATATATTATAAGACCTCTCCCCCTTAATAACTCATCAATAAACTATGGTTTCAAATTACACAGAAATCACTAAGACAAGGCAAATTATTATTATTGTGGCTGATTTTCTCATTCCATAATCTATTATTTAAAGTCTCTTTACAGCTGAATCCAGTGACATACACCTTGGAATCCTAGCAACTCAGGAAGCATGGGCAGGAGGATCACAAGCTCAAGGCCAGAGGCAGCCTGCATAACAGCAAGACTGTCTCAAGATAAAAGATTTAAAAATGGGCTAGGAGTGAAGCTCAGTGGTAGAATGCTTGCAAAGCATGCATAAGACCTTCAGTTCAAATCCCTAGTACCTCAAAAAATAAAATAAAAATAAGAATAAAGTTTTAATACTATAATAAAGGTTTAATACTGTTAAACCTGTTGTTGTTAGGTGCTGTTGAGTCAGGTCCAACTCACAGTGACCCTCATAGAGTTTCCAATTGCTGGATTGTTTCAGGAGTGGGCTGCTTGGTCCTTCTCTCAAGTCTATAGCAACTGGTTTTCCCAAGGGGTCTCCTATATAAGAACTAACCAGTCCCAACCCTACTTCCCTCACCTTCCAAGATCTGACAAGATTGGTGGTTGGTAGAATTTTATTTTCTTGCACTGGTAGGACTAAGATTCCTGTCTTGTTAGTCACTTTCAGGGTAAGTCTGCAATCTGCCTCTAGAAACCACCAATTTTCCTTCTCATAAGACTCTTCCATCTTCAGAACAGCAAAGTTACACTTGAGCTCTTCTCATACTTAAGTAGTTCTCACTTCTGCCATTAACCAGAAAAAGGTCTGTGCTTTTCAAGATTCTTATGAGTACACGTAGCCCACTCAGATAACCTAGGATTATCTCCTTAACTTGAAGTCAAATGAACCACATAATGTTAGGCTCAAAAAAGTAATAAGTCACCCTATTTATATTACAGGTTTTGAGAATAATAGACACAACTTTGCAAAACCATTTACAAAATTCTGTCACACATTGTTGTAATGCATTTTATTTATACTGAAAAATGTTGAGTTCAAACTAAAAAAATTAAAAACATTTGGAACATAATAAAAACCTCATGCAAGCATAGATAGAAGGGACAATTTTAGGAGTGGAAAGAAGATGGAGTGGGAGAGATTTAGCAAAAGGAAGCAATGATGGGAGAAGATAGGAGGGGGAGGAGGGCCAGGGAGGACAGAGGTCAACCTCAAAGTAAACAGCCCAACTTTAATAGTTCCGGAAATAATACCAATAATACCAATAATACCAAAGGATGGCAATAATGCAAATAGACTAAATTGCTCATGTAATACTGCTGATCATGTAAAAAATAGATCACTATAGAAAAAAGTTTGAACTTAAATCAAAATCGAGATGTATGTAGATAGATAAATATTCCCACAGAAAGGCATACAAGTAGAAAGGAGGCCATTGGTGGGGTTAGGGATGGCAGATGGGGGAGGAAGGTCATGAGAGGGTAAGGGGGAAGTTATGTGTGCAACCTACAATGAAACACATATATGGAAATATCACAATGAAATACATGTAAGAATGAAGCCCATTAAGTTGTACATTTAAAATTTCCAATAAAAAATACTGCAAAAACTTCTATTTTTAAAAAATGAAACAAAAATAATGATTAATAATGTGTTAAGGTGGGCACAGTCACACATACCTTGGGAGGCCAGAGGCAGGCTGCAAAATTTAACAAGACCCTGTCTCAAAATAACAAATAAAATAATTGTAAAAGTGGCTAGGGTTGCAGTTCAGTGGTAGAACACTTGTTTAGTATGGATGAGGCCTTGAGTTCAACCTCCATCCCAAATATTTTTTTAAAAATTATAAGAAAGTAATGTGTTATAATTACTAAATGATAACTAAATGTTTAATGTTTGAATGAATTATTTTATCTAATATTGACAAAAATGCTGAGGTAAATAGCAGTCATTCTCTATTTTGAAAGTACAGAAGCCCTTAAAATAGTTTAGGCTTTCTGATAAAAGACAAAACACATCCAGAATCAACTAAATTGCTGAAACTCTCTATAGTACAGCAATTATTGAATGCCTTACAGTTTTGTATTTTGTCTGGATTTAATCCAAAATTGAATCTATACATGGTCACAACATAATACAACATTTTTTTCCCAAATTACAAACACTGATTGGAAGGATGAGAAGTTGAATGTTCAATCTCTCAAATTTTTCCAAAAAATTATGACTTCACAAATATATATAACAGAATGGTTGAAATCCCTATATTCTCAAGTAATACATACAACTAATTATATCTTTCTCTGCTTCTTCCCTGGTTAAAATAATTTTTTCATGTTATACAACAATTCTTCCATCTAGTTATGCCCAGCTGTATAACCAGTTAGAATATGGAAAGGCTTTAAAAATCAAAGGAAAGAAAATCAGTATCTAAAACTATCTTCTAAGGCTCATTTGCTGTGGGATATAATAAATGATTAATGCTTCTGTTTTAGATTTCTCATTGGTTAAATAATGGCAATGCACTTACAATGAAGTCATGAGCGAAAAAGAATATCTAATAAAAATTGAAAAGTACTTCAGAGATATCAAGTATTGTAATAATTAATGATAGTAATAATAATTTCCATCTACCAATTGATAACTATATTTTTCATTACTTTATCTGCCCATGTTTTAAGTCAGAATCCTTTAGATATAAAATTTAAGAAGTATTTTGACATCCTGGGCTGAACCAAGTGATTCTTATACTTTAACTATATTGGTTTCTTAAAATTACTAAGTTCCCTAAAAATTTTTACAACTACACGTGAAACAGGAAAATAGCTCTTAATCAAAGAAGTTCCTTAAAAGTATAGACAGTGACCTAGCCCAGATGCTATTTATAATTGCTTTGTTATTTTGTTTGCTTTTACTTCAATGCACTGGTCAATATTTAGGCAGCTACTTTGTTTACAATATGTAAAATATTCTGATGAATTATACAATCTAAAAAGCAAAGGGAAGCAAAATATCACACCCAGATGCCATTTATGGACCCTCCACCCTACCTCAGCAATCTCATTCAAACCTGGTAGAATCACTTTTTTCATTCACCTTGTTGAATCATTTTATTTATTTGTTTGTTTATTGACAAATCTCAGTAATTTCTCTACTAGCTACATTTATTGGTATATGTGTGAGAAAATGTTCTTCAACATAATTCTTACTGTTTACTTGCAATGGGTTTTAAATTTTGACAACTTTATTTTTAGACTCTTTGAAGATGATTATATATTTTTCCTTGGGTCTGTTAACAGAACAATTTTACTAATTTACTTGTACTAGAAATAGCTTCAGAGTTGTGAAATAAACATTGCTGTGCTGCATTATTTTTGAATGTGCTTCTTGATTATTTACTTCTGTTTTATTTCAGACTGCTACATTGACATTTATATGTTAATATCATTTTATCTGACTTTACTTATGTGTATAGTCTTCATTATTCTTAGCAATATTTCACTTGTTTCTCTAAAAGCATTTAGGACATTTTCTTCTTTTTTATCTTCTGACACAATGAAGTAATATCAGAATTAGCTATTCTTTAATGTTCTTGAATTTCTGTATGAAATTTCTGTATGAAATTTCTGTATGAAAATTCCTGAGTTTTTTAAATCTCACTCAGAGATATTGAAATAGCATTGATGAAAATTATTTTTTGAAATTTAGTTTTCCATTGTACTTTTTAAAATTTGCCTTTTACATGGTTTGATAATGTGGACCCATATTTTTATATTATCTTTCCCTGAATATATTTTCTTTAAAGTTTCTTATTTTGTCAATTTTAATATTTTTGTTATTTACTAGTCTACCTTAACTTGATTAAAAGAGGTTTAATTATTTTCAGAGAACCAAGGTTCTTGTTTAGTTTTAATGATTTATATTTTTTGCTAATAAGTTCTACTTTTATCTTTACTGAATTCTTTCCCTCATTTTATTTTGATTTAAATTATTTTTGAAGTTTTCCTTTTTCTGCCTTTTTAAGTTGAATATTTATTATATTTCACTTTAAATTTACAGTTATGCATTTTACTCTAAGCCCCCTCTAATTTTGATTCTATGTATTTGTTCAGTTTTCATTGTTGTTGTTGTTAGGGGCCGTCGAGTCGGTATCTGACTCATAGCGACCCTCTGTACAACAGGGGAAACACCATTGTCAGTGCTTCTCTGCTGTTCAGAGGGTTTTCAATGGCAGATTGATTTTTGGGAGGGGGTTGCCAGGTCCTTCTTCCAGCCTACAGCTTCTGGTGTTCCCAGGCGGTCTCCCATCCAGGTACTAACCAGGCCTGACCCTGCTTAGCTTCTGAGATCTGACGGGATTGGATGCCACAGGGCTACAGCTGCAGGCAGCTTCAGTTTTCATTAGAATTGATATAAATTTTGACAAAAATTTGTTTCAATAACACATTTCAGTACTTTAGTCATAAATTTGTGTTTTAGTTTTGCTTAATTATTTATCTAAATATTTTGGTAGAATAGACCTTAGGAAAATACACTAAATTTTTTCTTCAATTCTTCCTAGCAAAATATCTTGTTTTCTTTATAATTTCTATTCTTATTTAGGTTGAAAGATTAACAAATATATTTTCTATTACTACCTCATCATTTGACTTAGATATTAATTTCTGCTTATCAGTTTCCTCATCAAAGCAGACATCCTAATAGTAATTATATATAGCAGTTTATATATACATTGTTTTGCAAAATATAAAACTAGGACAATAATAATTAGTGACTGTTTATCCCTACATCATGACTCCACACAATTTTGGTGAATTCCAACACTCCATACTGGCCATAACATTTTCATGAATAAAGTGACATCCTCAGTGTCATAGTCAGATTTCTCAAAAATTATATTTATGCCAACAAATTAATATAGTAATAAAATGAGAGAATGCATGTTAATGCCTTGAAGAATTGATAAAGGAGAATATTAAAAAGTAGATATTCTGAAGTTTGAGAGAACCATTTATTACAGGGACATAGAGTATGATTGTTTCTTAGCACAAAGAGCACATATACTTAAGTGTTCATTAGTTTATTCAGTACTTTGGAGGGTGGGAGGAAAATCAAAATACCATTTAGCTGAAGAAGTCATAAGTTACTTACAAATCAACTCATTTTATGGGTAGAAGAATCCTCAGTTCATTTCTTACTATCAAAATGCATACAGTCTTCTCTCTGAACATTTTGTTCATTTAAAAAGGCAACTCTACCAAGTCTCCTATTTTCTACACAGGATAAATTCTCATTTCAGCCAACTCTCAATGAAGGGGCAACTAGTACAATACTATTTCCCATACAAAGAACACTGGAATATTCTGTTTTGTTGATTTATATATCTCTTCATATGTCTCTTTGTCAATTTCTATAGTGGTCATAGTTTCTTCCACATCTCCCAAGATCATATTTAAATATTGATAATAAGAATGTAATCTGCCTTGAAGTTCTCAATCATTTCTCATCCTCACATAAATTCCCTTTTCCAGGCTGAGTCCTATGATATCCAGAGGCTCCTTTACAGTATTGGTAGTTTGTTGCTGATCTATATCATCTAGGATGTTTCCAACCCCAGGGTTCATTAATTTAAAACAACATTCAGTGCCATTTCTCTCTCATTCTCTATCATTTATATTTCTCTCTATCCAGAGTTGCCTTTCTAATGGTAAAAACAGAATATGATGTGAGCAGAATTTAGCCAGGATTGGGGTTTTAGTAAGTCAATAGAAAAAAAGAGAATAAGAATGCTTGCAAAGAATTAGCTTAACAAAGGAAAATCATGATGAGGTGCAGATATAGAGGAAATGAAGGTGTAGGTATTAGCATGAGAACTAGTGACTTGAGAAAGGTAGAGGATACAATCATGGTAGAAAGTCAAGGAATTATTAGATTTTAGGAGTCCACAGATGTTTGCCACTAGAAAAATTTGAGGCAGTATAATATTTTCTTAGGAACTTCTTTCAAAACTGGTAGAGGTATTAGTGAAGAAAGAAAGCATTGTCTAAGAGACACCATGATATGAGCAATGTAGAAAAGAGGCTTGTGAGTGCAGGTGGATCAGTGTCTTCAAGAAAGAGCTCTGTTTTTAATAGAGTAAAAAGATAAAGTGGTTGTTCACAAAAGAGTTTAAGGATTGAATGTGTTTTAATAGCGACTAACCATGTATTCCGGGAGAAGGGCCTGGCAATCCACTCCCAAGGCAATCCCGAAACAGTCAGCCATTGAAAACCTATATGAATAATGTTCATCAAAATGCATAAATGGAAATGTCACAATGAAAAGCATGTCAGAATGAATCACATTAAGGCATACATTAAAAATTTCCAATAAAAAAAGGAAGAAAACACTATGAGGGTCACTATGAGTCGGACACTGACTCGATGGCACCTAACAACAACAACAACCATGTATTCCTGATTGGGAAGTAGGTTTAAGAAGTTAGGGAGGCATAATATTTTGAGTCAGGAAGGATTGTTAAATCCCTTTCAGGCCTGGAGCAGTGGCATAGACCTATAATCCCAGCAACTCAGGAGAGTGAGACAACAGAATGGAGAGATCGAGACCAGAGATAGCCTGCATAATTTAGCTAGCCTCTGACTCAAAAGAAAAAAAATGGGTTTATGATGAAGCCCAGTGCCAGAGTACTTGTAAAGTATGTGCAATACCCTGGGTTCAACCGCCCTAAGTACCATTAATTAATTAATTAAAACAAAAGCCTTTCAGGTAAGAGAATGAAGGGATTCTTATTAGATGAAGCACCATGATACAAATGCCCCAGAGTGTTACACAGAATTCTGAGACTATCAGGAAGATATTTGGGAAACTCAGAATAAGTCTTTGGAAAAATAGTGAACTCAAGAATCAGGGTATTGATTCTTTCTACCTAATACTGTTTAGAGCTTTGACAGGAATAAAAGCCCAGAATATGAGCCCTTGGGTATTTAAGGTCAATTACCAGTATTGTGACTTCTAGGCCATAATTGAAGATAACCAGAATGATGTAAAAATCAAATGATTTTCACAAAGATGGAGAACAATTTTTCCTGGAACCATAATTGTCTGAACATTGAAACAGTGTTAAATGTAATATAAGTGAAGAAAATAGCTATCTGTATTCTAAAATTTAATATTAAGGTAGACAGAAAATATCACTTGGGGAAAAAAGTATAATATTAGTACTTCACATGAGAGGAAATCAGAGAATGAACTAAAATAATACTTCTCAATTCAGATTATGGGTATCAGTCAGTACTCGACATTATAACACAAGTAGATAAATATAAGATTGTAATGTTGCATAAAGGAACTCATCCTTGCAATATGACAGTGAGATTATAGTCCTTATTTCAAAACTTCAGACCTGGTAGACTGGTGGTAGTATGTGCAGGCTTTTATGTGTATTACAAATTGAACAGCACTGTAGATCAAGAAAGTATCAACCTATATGCAAGTAAATGAAATAAAAATAATCTCAGAAAAGCATTCTGGAAAGAGAAAGCACAAGCTAAGAGTAAGGGGTATCACTGTAGGAAAATAGGAAAATAAATGTTTCTTCTTCTTGTCAGGCGTCATCAAGTTGTGCCTGACTCATGTTGTTGTTGTTGTTAGGTGCCGTCAAGTCGTGTCCTACTCATAGCGACCCTCATAGGGTTTTCAATGGCAGATTGTTTTGGGATTGCCTTGAGAGTGGATTGCCAGGTCCTTGTCCCATTTTTGGGGTGGTGGGAATTGAACTTGGGACCTCAGAGACTGTAGTGCAGCGCTCTACCAACTGAGCTAAATCCCAGCCGCCTGACTCATAGTGACCCTAAATAAACATCTCTAGCTAGTGAAATGCAAAAAGGATGCAGTGTTGTTGAATTAAAAATGGTGCTGAATCAAAGATTTATAATACTGTAAGGGAAAATATTCTGGTAAGAATATATCCTAATTCATATTGTCGCTGCTATTGTTAGGTGATGTCCAGTTTTAGCCAACTCATAGTAACCCTCATAAGATCTTCAACGGCTGATTGTCTCAGGATTGCTTTGGGAGTGGGCTGCCGCATCTTTCTCCCTTTTTTTGTGGTGCTGAGTCTTCAGAGAGTGCAAAGCAGCAGGTTGGTAGATCCTGCTAATCCATCCTAATTCATAAGGCTCTGAAGAGGCCAAGAATTTTTAGCAATCTTTTAGTTTGCATTTATCATCCTAGTTTTGTAAACTTTGATAGGACAATCTCAAATGTTCTTAACTGGTCTTCTTTACTATGACATTCTTGGAGTAAAATATATCTTTCTTACTAACTAAAAGCAGTGATCATTTAGGCATGGATCCTCCTCAAACGTAAATTTACCTAGGGTGCTGCAACACTGTTTTTCATTCTGAAAAATAATTTATTACATCAGTTATTTAAGATTTAGACTTTCCAAATATGGATCAATTCATCTCTTCCTGACTTTTCTTGGACCTTGTTCTGTCATCTATTCCTACTTTCTCTATTTCCATCTCCTTTGGCAGCATTTCATTCCCACATATCAAACAAGAATTTCAACACAGCAAAAGTTTACCATAGCTCCAGAATCTCTTCCACTTACTATTATAAGGACTTTCCCTAAGAACTGTGCGATCTGCTTCGCAACTCTCATTCACTTCAAAACTGTAAGTTCCTACCTTTCACACAGACTGAAAATTTCCATGCTGAAATGGTCAACGACCTCAGATTCAAATCAAAACTGTTTTATTCCTCATTCCAACTTCAATTGATTAATCATCTTCCACATTTTCCCTTTTCTCAACATCTAATTAAGCATGAAATGATATCAGTTATATATCAGAAATGTCTCTAGGATCTATTTTATATATTCTTATCCTACTTGTTTTGGATCCACCTGAACCATTTCAGAAATTGTCTATCTTTGTTTCCAAACAACTTTCATGAACTACACCATGATAATTTCCCAAAGAAACAAAACCAATGATATCATCTTCTATAGGAAACAAAACCAGAACATTTTTATCTGAGTACAGTGCACACACCAGTAATCTCAGAACTTTGGGAGGCTGAAGCAGGAGGTGAGCAAGTTCAAGGCCAGAGACAGGCTGCGTAATTTAGTGAGACCCTGTCTCTAAATAAATAAATAAATAAGGGGTTTAGAGTCATTTCAGTGCAAATGCTTGCAAAAGTATGCTGAGGTCCTGGGTTCAACAACTCCAGTACCACAAAAACATATAAACAAACCAAAAACCCACTTTGACTTCCTATTTTTCTCAGACCATATCCTAAGTTCTTCAGGACAAAACAACTTTGTCTTTGACTATGTACTTTAATTTGTATATTCCCACTTTCTACTACCAGTGTTTTTACATAAATTCCTATCTCAAAGAATATCTTAGAGACCTCAGGTATACCTGGGTACCAATTGCTGTCAACTACTGTACATAAGAAAATTTCTTCCCAGAGTCATCTAATTTTTCCTGTCTTTTGAAAACTCTCACCCATTCTCCATGACCCAGCTCAAATGAGGGTGAAATACTGGTTCTGGATTCTTCAGCATGCATTAAATTATCTGTACATACTGACATCAAGGCCCTTTATCCAAATCTCTTCTATAGCAATTATCATCCTAGATGAAGGAAATGGAGTAAAGCCTCAGGGACTTCCCTTTGCTGATGTGGCATGACTCCAAATATCTCTCCTTATACTATACTTAATAAAGGATAAAGATGAATATTTAACAAGTCAATATGCTTTTGATTAGGTACTCAGCAATTACCTTTAAAAAATGTGATATAAGTAAATATCACATTTAGTCTTAGGGTCATTCTATAGTTGAGTGTCTAATATAATTTCTGAAGAAAATAATAGGTTAGATTATTCAAATAAGCACTTATAAATATCTAGATGGATACATATGGATGATTTAAAATTATAAAATATTTAGTCTATTATATATTGAAACAATCTAACTTTTACTGACTTGTGATGCTGATATCTCAAGGAAATAAAATAAAATTGGAGAATCTTAACCACAAAAATCATATAACATGTTATTTTATGTCAATGGGATATTATAAACTAAATACAAAAAGTTAATGGATTATTCATCTGATGAATATTTATATCAAAGTGTTCTGAACAGTTGATTAGTATCAAGTTGGGAATATTATTGATAACCCATATGTAAGATATGAATGTATTTTGATGGAAGTGCTACCATAGGTATTGTTCCGCAAATGTTCACTCCTATGACACCTTCACCTCCACACGCCTATCAGTTGGCAATACTGTAGGGGCTTCCATGTTGTGATGAGGCTGAAAACTATGCCACTGGTATCTCAGATACCTTCAGGGCTACCCATGGTGGACAGGTCTCAGCTGAGCTTCCAGATTAGGACAGACTAGGGAGTCAGAACTGGCAAACCACTCCCAAAACAACTAGCCATTGAAAACCTTATGAATTGCAAAGAAACACTGTCAGGTACAGTGAATGAAATGAGCCCTGCAGGGTGAAAGGCACTCAAAAGACTACTGGGGAAGAGTTGCCTCCTCAGAGTAGAGTCTACCGTGATGTAAGAAATGGAGTAAAGCCTCAGGGACTTCCATTTGCTGATGTGGCACGACTCCAAATGTCAGAATAAGACTAGGTGCTGATTGTAGATCAGACCATCAACTTCTCATGAAGTTCAAAATGAAGCTGAAGAAAATTAGAACAAGTGTAGGAGAGCCAAGGTATGACCTTGAATATATTGCACCTGAGTTCTGAGACCACTTAAAGAACAGGTTTAGTGCATCAGACACAAATGATAGGAGACCAGACTAGTTGGGTATGACATTAAAGATATCATTCTTAGAGAAAGCAAAAGGTTATTAAAAAGATAAGGAAAAAAGAAAAGATCAAATTACATGTAAAAAGAGACCCTGGAACTTGTCCTTTAATGTTGAACAGCTAAAGTAAAAGGAAGACATGATGAAGTTAGGGAACTAAACAGAAGATTTCAAAAGGCAGCCTGAGAAGACAAAACAAATATTATAATGGCATGTGCAAAGAGCTGGAGGCAGAAAACCAAAGGTGAAGAACACACTGTGTTTCTCAAGCTTAAGGAAGTGAGGGAAAAATTCAAGCCTCGAGTGGCAATAGTGAAAGATTCTACAGGGAAAATATTAAACAATGAAGGAAACATCAAAAGAAGATGGAGGGAAGACACAGAGTCATTATGCAAAAAAGAATTGTAGATGACCAATCATTTCAAGAAGTTGCATATGAAGAAGAATCAATGGTATAGAAGGATGAAGTGGATTGCATTGAAAGAACTGGCAAAACACAAGGCTCCAGGAATTGATGGGATAGGAGTAGAGATGTTTCAACAAACAGATGCAGCACTAGAGGTGTTAACATGTTTATACCAACAGATTTGGAAAACAGCCACTAGGCTGACTTGAAGAGATCCATATTTGTGCCTATTCCCAAAAAAGGGGATCCAACTGAATGTGCAAACTATCAGACAATATCATTAATATCACACACCAGCAAAATTCTACTAAAGATCATTCAGAAGCGACTGCAGCACTATATAGACAGGGAATTACCGGAAAATCAAGCTGGATTCAGAAGAGGGCAGGGAACCAGGGACATCATTTCTGATGTCAGGTGGATATTGATTGAAAGCAGAGAATATCAGAAAGATGTCTATCTATGTTTTATTGACTATGCAAAAGCATTTGATTGTGTGGATCATAACAAATTACAGATAACACTTTGGAAAATGGGAATACCAGAACACCTAATAGTGCTCATGAGAAATCTGTACATGAACCAGGAGGCAGTTGTTCGAATAGAACAAGGAAATGCTGCGTGGTTTAGGGTTGAGAAAGGTGTGCACCAGGGTTGTATACTTTCACCCTATCTCTTCAATTTATATGCTGAGCAAATAATCCGAGAAGCTGGACTTTATGAGGAAGAAAGCAGCATCAGGAGTGGAGGAAGACTCATTAACAACCTGCATTATGCAGATGACACAACTCTGCTTGCTGAAAGTGAAGAGGACTTAAAACATTTATTGATGAAGGTCAAAGATCATAGCCTTCAATATGGGTTACGACTAAACATCAACAAAACAAAAGTCCTTACGACTGGGTCAGCACACAACTTCACAAAAAATGGAGAAAAGATTGAGGTTGTCCAAGATTTTGCTTTGCTTGGCTCTGAAATCAACACCAATGATGGAAGGAGCAGTGAAGAATTCAAAAGATGCATTGCTTTGGGAAAAGCTGTGGCAAAAGATCTCTTTAGAGTATTGAAAAGCAAAGATGTCACCTTGAAGACAAAGGTGTGCCTGACTCATGCCATGGTATTTTCAGTCACATTATATGGATATGAAAGCTGGACATTGAACAAGGGAGACAGGAAAATAATTGATGCTTTTGAATTATGGTGCTGCAGATGACTATTGAATATACCATGGACTGCCAAAAGGACTAACAGATTTGTTCTAGAAGAAGTGCAACCAGAGTGCTCTTTGTAAGCAAGAATGACTAGACTTCATCTTACATATTTTGGTCATGTAGTCAGAAGAGACCAATCTCTGGAGAAAGACATCATGTATGGGAGAGTGGCAGATCAAGAAAAAAAGGAAAACCCTCTGCCAGATGGATTGACACAGTGTCTGAAATAATGGGCTTAAACATAACTAAGATCAAGTGCCTAGCACAGAATTGGGGAATATTTCCATCTTCTGTACAGAGGGTCACTATGAGTCGGAATTGACTTGGAGGCACCTAACAACAACAACAACAACAACAAGAATATGACCCCTTCATGGTTGGAATATCATTCTCCCCTCTTTTGTGGGGCTTATTCACTACATGGCTTATTTTGGCTTCATTCTAACTAAAATATAATTCTTACCCTAGCTCTTATTTTCAAACAATGAATGCTTAATGAATAAGTTGGTAGCACATAAATACAAAAAGACATGAAACATGTTTTGTGCAATTGAGTTAATTTTTAGGCTTCTGCTATTCCTATGAGAAGAACATACCTAGGTTATTATATCTGTCCAATACAACATATA
>VMDO01010082.1:33708-45757 GCA_007922755.1 Pedetes capensis
AGTAATCAAATCCAGGGCCTCATGAGTCCTAAGCAAACTCTATACTATTGAGCCACATCTCCAGCCCTTGGTTATTTGAGGCAAGGTCTCATTTTATAGCCTAGGCTGGCCTTGAATTCATTAAGTTTCTCAGGCTAGCCTTGAACTTGGAATCCTCTTACCTTAGTGTCCTGAGTGCTAGGTTTATAAATGTGTAACATCATGCTCAGACATAACTAGTAATTCATAGAAAATGAACTAGAATAACACAAAGCAGAAGAGAAACATCAGAACGATTAACTCATATTAGGAACAAAAAATTAATTAATTGAATTTAGGTCTACATAAATATTGAAATATACATGTGTGCTTTAGGTCACAGTGTAAAATATAGTTCTTACTGCATTTTATGATTTTCTTAAAAATTAAGAATTATTGTTTTGAATGAAATTCCTGGGGCATGCTACCGTGCTATAGTACTCTGTAATTTACCATGCATATTCAACCTTTTTAGAAACTTGAGAAAGTATAAAATGAATGTTCATTAAATTTGGAAATCACTGAGACCCACTGCAGGAATAATTTGGATAAAAGATTACAAAATATCCTGTTCTTTGAACCTTAAGTGAAAGAGATGTAGTTAAAAACAAACTGAATACAAATCAATAATGTAGTGTTACTGTTAAAATATCTAATTGTGTCCCAAGATGCATCACTAAAATGTCTATCAGAGATGAAGGACAGCATAGTCTAGCTCTACTCTGAGGACAGATAATACCTGACATATTATGTTCAATTTAGGACATTTAAATATTTATTATGTCTTAAATTTACTTCCTAGCACTGAAAAAGTTTGGTTGTATTAAATTATTGAAGTAGTTTCAGCAAGATGATATGGAGGATGTTAAATAACTACAGTAGTTTTGCTTACAAAAGTCAATGGCAAGTGTTAAAGATGGTTTCTTTGTGGAAGGTGGTTGAAACTTCTTTTGTATGGCAATAGTATGATATATCTTCATTAATATAAAATTTACTTCTGAAGACTGGTAAGAGATAAGTGTAATGGGGTGTTAAATCAGAAAAGAAACATTTGTAGAAAATCGTCAACATTTATTCAATTTGATGGAGAAAATTTCTTTTGTGATGTAATTTTAATTATAGGTTGAAGAAGAATACTAAACTGCAGGAAAGATGGAAATAAGGAAATGTTCGAAGAAAAGAAATGTGGAAAAGATGGTTCATTGACTTAAGAAAAAAGGATTATAGATTAGAAAATGAAGAATTTGAGGCTTTTAGAAGTAATGATAAAACTTCTCAGAGAAAGACAGGGAACAACATAAAATTTTTGAACTGGAACAAATAGGAAGAATCTCAATACAGGGGTAACAAGAATATTCACATTGAATAATGGTAGAACTCAGGCAGAATTGGAGGCACAGAATCTGATGAAAAGGTTGCAAGAGCCCAAAACATGAAAAGCCTCTAAAACATTAAGGGATAGGACTGCCACTATGGAAAACAATACATAGGTACTTCAAAAAATTAAAAGCGAAGGTAACAAATGATTCATCAATCCCATTACCAAGTATATATCTAAAGGAGATGAAATCAGTATGTGAAAATGATATCTGAAATATTATCAATAAATAGAAACAGAAACCTATTTTTTAATTGTTGGTCAATAATTACACTCACAAAACCTAACCAAGAAAACCCCAAATGTTCCAATTAACAAATGAGCCAATGACCTGAATAAAAATGTCTCAAAAAAAAGAAAATGAATGGCCAGTAAACATGTAAAAAAGTGTTCAATGTTATAAACTATCAGGGAAATGTAAGTAAAAACCCTAATGAGATATCATCTCCCTCAAGTTAGAATGGATATTATAGAAACAAACACAAAAATAACACATGCAGGGAAGAATGTGGAGAAAAAGGAACTCCTGTACATTGTTGATAGGAATGTAAATCAGTAAAGCCATTATGGAGTACAATATGAAATTTCCTCAAAAACTTAAAAATAGAACTACCATGTGATCCAGATACTGATCTTCTATATACATTGAAAGAAAATATAATCGGCATACAAGAGAGGTATCTCAACACTTACATTTGTTGTGGCATTCTTCATGATACCTAAGAAATAAAATCAGACTAGGTTGCACATCAACAGATGAATACATAAGGAAAATGTGGTGGATAGGCTGTGGATATAGCTCAGGGGAACAGCTCTTGCCTAACATGCACAAGACCATTGGTTTGATCCTCACCACCACAAAGGAAAGATAAAGAAACAAAGGAAAAAGAAAAAAAAATATATATGTATATATACATATGTATATAAATATATATATATAAATATATATGTATATAAATATATATATAAATGTATATATACATATACATATATATGTATGTATATATGTATATATGTATATATGATCTGTTCTGCTGAGCTGTATTAACAGAGTACCATTCAGCCACAAAAAAGAATAAAATCTGTCATTTGCAGCAGCAAAATGGATAGAACTGAAGGACTTTATCTTATGTGAAATAAACCAGACACAGAGAGAAAAGTACTTCATTCTTTCTCTCATATGGGAAAGCTAAACAAATGTCCACCCAAAAGTAAGACAGTGATTACTAGATATTGGTAGAATAGATGGGGAAGCTGGAAAAAAGAATGACTGGATTTGATTAGTGTGCATTATATGCTTATATGGAAATATCACACTGGACTTAATTAATATGTATAAATAACATTAATAAAATAAATATAAGATAAAAAATTCCAAAAGTGAATGTGGTTCTTAATGTAAGTTATTTTATGTTTGAATAAAAATGTAAAATGAGAACAAGAGAAAAATTTTAATTGCAGAAACATAAGTTATCACTTAAAAATACAACTGATTGGAGCCATGTTTGTCCTTTTAAAGAAGAGGCCATCAACTGTCTTTCCTTTGCAGAAATGATGTAGAAAGGTTGAGATCTGAGACACATGCTCATTGTTTAGGGGGAATACAACAAGATGCTATTATGTTTCGAGTTGTTATGTTTTAATATAAGGAAAGTAAGATCTTCAGAGTGTGTGATAGAAATAGCTGATATTTTTTCTCTATAAGGTGGTAAAATTTATTTTCGTTTTCATTATCTTATTTGGTTTTTCAAGTGCTGAATGCCAAAACAAGGGAAAAAGATACAATCAAAGAAGAGAAGATTGAAAAAACATTAATTATAAGTAAACAGAAATGGTTTACAGGTTTAAAAGACATTTAAGGCAAGTATTCAATTTTAGTTGCTTTTGGTACTATAATGTGAACTCCTTTCATTTCTCCAATGCTTACTACAAATGTCATGTCATAAAATCAAGCCCAAAGGATGGTGTAATCTGTATAGATTTATGTTGTTGTTAGATGCCATCCAGCCAAGTCAGACTCATAAAGATCCTATGTACAACAGAACAAAACACTCCTTGACACTGTGCCATGCCCAGCACCATGTAAGTGCTTCTCTGCTATTCATAGAGTTTTTGATGGCTGATTATTTCAGCTGATTATTACTTCTTCTAAGCCTGCAGCACCTGGCATGCCTAGGTGGTCTCCTATCCAAAGACTAACCAGGCGTGATCCCAGGATTGGATGCTAGGGTAGTATGACTGTAGACCTGAATTTACAAGATGTTGCAAGTAGAGAATAATTGTGAAGAATGTAATGAAATTGAGCAAACTTTGGAACTTGGAGATCAAAATGATCAAGAGAAATTTAACACTGAAAATTACATAGAATTCTTAGAAAGAACGAGATAAGTCAGACAAATGGCACATACCTATAATTCCAGTTTCTCAAGAAGCTGAAGTAGGATCACGAGTACAAGGTCAGAGGTAACTTGTGCGATTTAGTAAGAATTTTTCCCAAAATAAAATAGAAAAGTGATTGGAGATGCAGCACAGTGGTGGAGTGCTTGTTAATCATGAATGGAACCCTGGTTTCAACCCCAAACAATACTGAAAAAAAAATGAATGAAATATTACTCAGAAAAATGTTTCATTCCACTTAAAACATGAAAGGAAATAACTAATATTTCCTCAATGGGAAAAATAAATTGGATTTTATACATCTATATCTTTCCAGGGGGTTTGGGTTTAGCTGTGTTGGTAGTGTGCTGTTCCACTTTCTGAGGATCTGATTCAATCCCCAGCATGGCAAAAATGGGAGAAGACTATGGCAGTCCACTAGAAAAACAATCCTGAAACAAACAGCCATTGGAAACTCTATAAGGGTCACTATGAGTCGGATACAACTCAATGGAACCTATCAACATCATCAACAACATATCTTTCCATAATGTTTATTTTAGTATAATTATTTCTTCCAATGCTAGTTTTTTTAGATATGGCTTATAATTAACAAGCTATTTGTCTAGAATTTTTTTAAAAAGATTATTTTACATTTAGATTAAAAAGTTACAAAACAAAGAGATGAAAATCTTAAGGATGGATATGTCTAAGGGTAATGTTAATATTCTTCAGGAGTTGGTTTTGATACTTGTTTAGACTGTATTTTCTTTGAAGTGAATGTTAACCCAAGTAAACCTCAAAGAATTCAGCAAAAACCTAGCTTATACTTCTCAACAAGGTTTTAAATGCGTAGACCTCTGGGGATGTGTATGTAAGCATGGTCATTTAATTGTGCATGTTAACTGTGTACTCTACAAGATAGTTAAAATTTATACAATGTGTGCTCAGAATGGTGCTTTCAAGAGCTTAGAAATTTAAATGAAATGTATTTTCCTTAGCTTAAAGTATTTTGTCTTCAAAAAAGTATAGCTTAAATATTAACACTGTTCTTTTTGTAATGAGGAGTGTATTTTAATTGTGGGAGATAGGGTGAAAGCATATAACCGTGATGCACACCATTCTCAACTTTAAACCACGCAGTGTTTTCTTGTTCTATTCGAACAAATGCATCCTGGTTCATGTACAGCTTTCTCATGAGCACTATTAGGTGTTCTGGTATTCCCATTTTCTGAAGTGTTATCCATAATTTATTATGACCCACACAACCACTGCCTTTGCATAATCAATAAAACATAGATAGACATCTTTTTGATATTCTCTGCTTTCAGCTAATATCCACCTGACATCAGCAATGATGTCCCTGGTTCCCCGCCTTCTTCTGAATCCAGCTTGATTTTCTGGTAATTCCCTGTTTATATACTGCTGCAGTAGCTTCTCAATGATCTTTAGTAGAATTTTGCTGGTGTGTGATATTAATGATATTGTCTCATAGTTTGCACATGTAGTTGGATCGCCTTTTTTGTGAATAAGCACAAATATGGATCTCTTCCAGTCAGTTGGTCAAGTAGCTGTGTTCCAAACCTGTTGGCACAAATATGTTAACACCTTCAGTGCTGCATCTGTTTGTTGAAACATCTCTATTGGTATCCCATCAATTCCTAGAGCCTTGTGCTTTGCCAGTTCTTTCAAGGCAGCTTCCACTTCGTCCTTCAACACCATTGGTTCCTCTTCATATGCAACCTCTTGGAATGGTTGGTCATCTACCAATTCTTTCTTGCATAATGACTTTGTGTATTCTTCCCATCTTCTTTTGATGTTTCCTGTATCATTTACTATTTTCCCTGTAGAATCTTTCACTACTGCCACTCAAGGCTTGAATTTTTTCTTCACTTCTTTAAGCTTGAGAAACACAGAACATGTTCTTCACTTTTGGTTTTCTGCCTCCAGCTCCTTGCACATGTTATTATAATTGTTTTTGTCTTCTCTAGCTGCCTTCTGAAATCTTCTGTGTATTTCCTTAACTTCATCACGTCTTCCCTTTACTTTAGCTCTTCAACATTCAAGGACAAGTTCTACTGTCTCTTTTGACATGTAATTTGGTCTTTTCTTTTTTTCTTGTCTTTTTAAAACTTTTTGCTTCCTTCTTGAATGATATCTTTCATGTCTTGCCACAACTCTTCTGGTGTCTTATTACTTGTGTCTAATGCATTAAGCCTATTTTTTGAGGTGGCCTCTGAACTCAGGTGGGATATATTCAAGGTCATACCGTGGCTCTCATATACTTCTTCTAATTTTCTTCAGCTTCAGTTTGAACTTGCATATGAGAAGTTGATGGTTTGATCCACAGTCAGCACCTGGTCATGTTTTGACATTTTGTACAGAGCTTTTCCATCATCTCTTGCCACATATGTAGTCAATTTGATTCCTGTATGTTCCATCTGGTGAAGTCCATGTGTATAGTCTCCATTTATGATGTTGAAAAAATGTATTTGTAATGAAAATGTCATTGGTCCGACAAAATTCTATCTTGAAATCTCCATCTCATTTCTGTCACCAAGACCATATTTTCCAACTACTGAGCCTTCTTCTTTGTTTCCAACCTTTGCCTTCCAGTCTCCAGTGATTATCAGTATGTCTTGATTGCATGTTTGATCTATTTCAGATTGCAGAAGCTGATAGAAGTCTTCCCTTTCTTCATTTGTGGCCTTAGTGGTGGGTGCATAAATATGAATAATAGTCATATTAACTGGCCTTCCTTGTAGGCATATGGATATTATTTTATCACTGACAACACTGTATTTCATGACCGATCTTGAAATGTCTTTTTTGATGATGAATACAACCCCATTTCTCTTTAGTTTGTCATCCCCTGCATAGTAGACCATATGATTGTCTGACTCAAAATGGCACATGCCAGTCCATTTGAGCTCACTGATGCCTAGAATGTCAATGTTTATGTGCTCCACTTCTCTTTTAACAATTTCTAATTTTCCTAGATTCATACTACCTATATTCCATGTTCCAATTATTAATGGATGTTTACAGTTGTTTCTCCTCATTTTGAGTTGTGCCACATCAGCAAATGGAGGTCCCTGAGGCTTTACTCCATTTCTGTCATCATTTTAGACTCTACTTTGAGGAGGCAACTCTTCCCCAGTAGTCTTTTGAGTGCCTTCCAACCTGGGGGGCTCATTTTCCGGCACTATATCTGACAGTGTTTCTTTGCTATCCATAGGGTTTCCAATGGCTAGTTGTTTCGGGAGTGGTTCACCAGGTCCTACTCCCTAGTCTGTCTTAGTCTGGAATCTCAGCTGAAAACCTGTCCACCATGGGTAACTTTGCTCATATCTGAGGTACCAGTGGCAGAGCTCTCAGCCTCATCACAACACACAAGCCCCCACAGTGTGGCAAACTGACATACGTGTTGGGGTATTTTTTATTAGGTACTATTAAATCAGATCCAACTCATAGTGATGCTATGTACAGCAGAAGGAAACACTACCCAATACCGTTCCATGCACACAATCTTTTTATGTGTGAGCCCAGTGTTGCAGTCACTGTGTGTATTCTCATTTTGAGTCATGCCACATCATCAAAAGGAGGTCCAACAGGCTTTTACTCTATTCCCAATATCAAGATCAACTCCACTTTGAGGAGGCAACTCTTCCTCTGTTGTTTCTTGAACACCTTCTAGCCAGGATGTTCATTCTCCAGCATTATATTTGCCAGTGTTTCTCTGCTATTCATACAGTTTTCAATGGCTAACTGCTTTAGGAGTGGGCTACTGGGTCCGTCTCCTTAGTCTATCTTATTCTGGAAGCTAAGCTGAAACCTCTCCGCCAAGTGTGGCCCTGCTGGTATCTGAAATACACATGGCGTAGCTTTCAGGATCACAGAAACATGAAAGCCCCCACAACATGAGAAGCTGATAGACACATGGGGTACAATTACTTTTGCCCAATATATATTTTAATTGAGCTGTAATTGTACATATTTGTGGAGTAAAATATTTGTTTTTGAATACAGATTTGTGATGATGTGAACCTTTTAGATTCTTGGTTTTTTCAATTCGGATACCAAATCTACTGGTAATTCTGCTCAATTCTGCCTCAAAATATAATGAAAATTCCTGTTTTTCTCTTCCTTTCTACTGTCTATAGTTTAGTCTAAGCCATGTTCAATCTTGGCAACCTAGTGTCAATCAAATCAAATTAATGCTTAAAATTCTTCCATGTGTCTTCATTATTTTAAAAATAAAATTTTACCTCTTAGCTCCACAAAATCTGCCTGACCTGACTTCACTCTACCACTGTATCTAATTTCAGAATATTCTCTCCATTTTTTGGTGGTCTCTACCCATTCTGGCCACTTTTCTCCAACTTTGTTGCTGTTGTTAATTGTCATTGCATTGGGTCAGACTCATGTTGACTTTATGTAGAACAGGACAAAATACTCCCTGACACTGCCATGCCTGGCATTTTGCCAGTGCTCCTCTGCTATTCATAGGGCTTTCAATGATTGATTATTTTGGGATCATTTCAGGAGTGGGCTGCCAGGTCCTTCTCCCATATTTGCAATGCTGGGAATCAAATCCAAGGCCTCAGAGAGCGAAGAGCAGCACTCTGGCAACTGAGCTAAACTCCAGCCCTTTCTCCAACATACCCATTGATATTTCCTCTTTCTGGAACACTCTTCACAAACTTTTCCTAATTATTACCTGCACAAAGACATACACTTTTCTTTTCTCCTTCATACTTTATTTTCTTAATCAAAATGGTGACAAATGATTTTTTATGAGTTATCTGTATGTTATGTGTTGTTTTCTATTACAATGTCAGTTCCATGAGAGCAACACTATATTCTTGAATGTTCCTCATTCCTATTTCATTGCTTAACTGCCTAATATTATAATCATGCCCTTTCCCTCTCTATTCTCTCTGACTTCTGTCTCTGATCTTTCAATCCTCTATTTAAATGCTCTCATCTGATTAAATCATGCACATCCAGGTAAGTCTTTGATTCTTTTAAAGTGAACACTACCCACTACTATAACATACCATACATAAGATCATTTTCTATATTTGACCACATTGTTATGGCCACTATGTTTCTCCTTATTTTGAGTCATGCCACATCAGCAAATGGAGGTCTCAGGGGGCTTTACTCCATTCCCATCTTTAAGTCGATTATTCTTTTAGGATGTAATTCTTTCTTTGTAATTTCTTGAATGCCTTTCAATCTGGTGGGCTCATTTTCCACCACTATATTTGATAGTACTTCTCTGCTATTCATAGGTGTTTCAAAGACTATTCGTTTCAGGAGTAGGCTGCCAGGTCCTTCTCCGTAGTTCAGCTGAAGTCTGTCCACCAACAGTGGCCCTTCTGATATCTGAAATACTGGTGGCATACCTTTCATCATCACAGCAACACATAACACCCCAGCAGGACAAGCTGACAGATATGTGGATGATGAGAAGTTAGAACTCATTATATATCCTTGAACTCAGGAAAAGGCTCCAGTTGAAATCAATTTTTATTTTCTGTTTACTATTCAGCTGCTATACAGATGAAGAATCTCTCTGATGGCATATTTTTAGACTTTGTATTTGCTTTAGCCAGCCCGTGATTACAGATGCTAAATCTTCCATCTTCTTTCTTATACCCTCTTCTCATTCTTGTCCATTGGTTTGTCCTTTAAAACTTCAATAAGTCTCTCATTTTATTTTTATTTGTTTCTTCTCTTTATAATGAATAGTTTTTGTTATAGAATTACTTTTAAATGGATTCCTTTTACTGCCAAAATTTGGTGTAGTTGATGAAGGACTTTCTTTCTACTGGCTTAGAACTTCATTGACAAGACATATACTTCAGCTTCTCTGAATCTTCAAGGAGCTGAAACATGTTTTGAATGGGAATAAATCAGTTTTCTTCCCTTTCTCTCCTTTCTTTCTCTCCTTTCTTTCTTTCTTTCTTTTTGTAAGACTCATCCACCTTTCTATCAATCCATGCCAAAAGTAGACCTGGGCTATCAGACAATTTAATGATCTTATAAATGAAATTGTTGTTGTTGTTGTTAGGTGCCCTCGAGTCGGTATCTGACTCATAGCGACCCTCATGGGGTTTTCAATGGCTGACTGTTTCGGGATTGCCTTGGGAGTGGATTGCCAGGCCCTTCTCCCATTTTTGCAGTGCTGGGAATTGAACTTGGGACCTCAGAGACTGCAGGGCAGCGTTCTACCAACTGATCTAAATCCCAGCCCATAAATGAAATTAGTCATTATTTATCAAATGCATACATTGTGCCTAACACTGTATTTTTAAGCCTGAGAGACTGAAGGAAAACAAGTCATGCAAAAGTTTGTTTTTTTGAAAGAAATTTGTTGTTTTATTTGAGAAAAATGAGAATAAATGGCCATATACCAAAACAATTTGAGATTTATACAAGTGTTTAAGTAGGTGGCTATTATGCAGATTACCGGTCACAAAAATGTTTACAAAGGAAGAAGATAACTACATGTCTCAAAATGGAAATGCTGCAGCCAGCATAAGTAAATAATCATTTCAATGCAACTAAAAAAATGAGTAAATCCACCAGATAGAAAATTTAGAACCATTCATTACTTGAAGCATGGAAATAGGCTGAAAATAAAGTTTCAAGGACTTTTTTAGAGCTTTGTTATTTTTAAGGTTATTTGATTTGTTCCAAGATTTTATATCATTTTCTCTGATTCTATTTATTGTCAAAAAAGAATTTAGATACTGAACAATAAAGGCCTACAAAGGAACCAGAAATCCTATCTATGCCAAGGAAACAGGTGGGCATTTTGTAAGTATCTAAGGGATCTATTAATATCAAGAAGGACCAGATGTAACATGTTATCTCCTACTATTAAACACTGTTGAAAATCTTAAATAAAAATATGTGGATTACACACAAGCATACAAATATTATATGGACACATCCCTATCACTGTTCCTACTATATACACATATAGGCACAATCACACATATATGCTACACACAGTATATCACACACACAAAAATCCCCACATACTAAATACTACAAACCACATACTTCTCAATCCCAAAGAAGTCAAATCACTAAGTTCCAACTATGCATTTCCTCCCAGTTATAAATGAAAAGCCAACAATTTTGGAAAGTAAAATAGAATATAGTAATTAAAAGGTATAAAACTGCATTAATTATCTTCCATATAAAACCTATTTTCTCCATATATGCATATTAAAGAGATCTAAAGTGTTAACTCCCCATGTGTCTGTCAGCTTGCCATGCTGTGGAAATTTGCATGTTGCTGTGATGCTGAAGGATATGCCATGTGTATTTCAGATACCAGTGGGGTCACTGTGTTGCAAAGATTTCAGCTGAGCTTCCAGACTAAGACAGACTTTGAAGAAGGATCTGGCAGCCCATTCTGGAAACAATTAGCTATTGAAAATCCTATGAATAGCAGAGAATCACTATCAAATATAGGGCTGGAAAATGAGCTTCTCAGTTTAAAAGTCATTCAAAAGACAACTGGGAAGAGTTGCCTCCTCCAAGTAGAGTTGACCTTAATGACAGGAATGGAGAAAAGCCCCTAGGACCTCCATTTGCTGATGTGGCATGACGAAAAATGAGAAGAAACACAGTGGCCACAACAATGGGCTCAAATATATAAGAGATTATGTGTATGGCACAGTGTCAGGCAGTGTTTCATCCTGTTATACATAGGGTCTCTGTGAGTCAGACCCAATTGAGGCCTATCAAAAAAAAAAAGTGTTAACAGCTTCTTTTATCCTTATGATTTTAAAAGTGTATCTCTAACCTAAGTATCTGGTTCAATAGAAAGAACACTTTAAAATAAATGATATAGGCAAGTACTCAGTCAATCAGAAAAAGAAGTCTTATTAAACAGATAAATACCATATACTGTGCTTTCACAGTTGAGGAATTTTAAAAGCTGATAGGTCAGGAGAGAATTTACAAGCTATAATCCTGACATAGAAAGTTATTATTATTTTTTTATTGTACCTTAAAGGCCAGAACAGTTAATGAAAGTCCTAGAGAATTATTTAGACACACACACACACACACACACACACACACACACACACACACAAAATTGTTTGGGCCATGAATACCTTGTTGTTGTTGTTAGGTGCCGTCGAGTCGAGTCCGACTCATAGCCACCCTATGTACAGCAGATCGAAACACTTGCTGATTCTGTGCCAGGCAAACCATCTTATTTACGTTTAAGCCCATTGTTGCAGACAC
>VMDO01010082.1:45857-73745 GCA_007922755.1 Pedetes capensis
TGCCACTCTTCCAAACATGATGTCCTTCTCCAGGGATTGTTCTCTCCTGACTACATGTCCGAAATATGTGAGACGCAGTTTGGCCATTTTTGCTTCCAAGGAGCACTCTGGTTGTACCTCTTCTAGGACAGATCTGTTGGTTCTTTTGGCAGTCCATGGTATATTCAATAGACGTCTCCAGCACCACAATTCAAAAGCAACAATTCTTTTTCTGTCTCTCTTGTTCAATGAATACCTTAGTCCTAGCCAAAAAGGCAACTCCTAGTCTTTTCAATATGCTGGGATTTAGCTCAGTGGGTAGAACGCTGCGCTGCAGTCTCTGAGGTCCCGAGTTCAATTCCCAGCACCGCAAAACTGGGATAAAGGCCTGGCAATCCGCTCCCAAGGCAATCCTGAAACAGTAAGCCATTGAAAACCCTGTGAGGGTCGCTATGAGTCAGATACCAACTTGATGGCACCTAACAACAACAACAAGTCTTTTCAATGGCATTTTGGTAGTTATCACTGATGTACCATGCAACTGAATATTGACTCTGGCAACTTAGATTAATTTATGGCCATATGTAACCTAATGTCAAAAAGCATGATCTAAGTTCTCAGAATTTCCCAAACTAATTTGAGCAGAAGAATCATCTTGAACATGCATGAAAAATAAATATACAAATTCTTTAGCATCTCTGACTCTTTGCTCTGTGTTTATGCAATAAATCTTTATATGAAACAAGCTCCTAAGGTAGTTCTTAAGACCACATAAGTCTGATGGCATAAAATATCTGTTAGCAGATATTCAGCAATAGGGCTATGATATTAAAACTTTTTCCTAAATTGCCAGCCCTTTTTATTCCTGTCTTGCTCTTCCTTCCCTATTTAAAATATAACTGTAACCTAAGCATCTGAATCAATAAAAAGAGAACACTTTAAAATAAACACTATACACAGGTACTCAGTGGATCAGAAAAAGAAGATTTACTAAACAAACTTCACTCATTTTCCCACTGCTGTTGCTAATCTTGGTCTGACTTCTAGCTGATCTATTAAATTGTTAATACCTCTTCAGTCTCACAAAGTTACTATCTTCCTTAAAGAAAATCAACTGAATGTTGATGATGTTGTCTTATGAATCTAATGAGCTCTTAATGGGTTTCTTTCTTTAAAGATATAGGAGCCAAGTGTTACAGTCCATACTGTTGCAGAGTAGTGGTAGAAAGATACTCATCATATTTTTGTCTATCAGCTTCTGAATTCCATCTTATATTTAGGAAATCTCTCACCTTATCAGGCAGAGTTTGGTTCTAAGAAGGATGTTGAACAGTCTCGGGATTTATCTTTCTAGCCTCTCTGTCCTTAAGGCAAAGACACAGGAATGAGAAATCTCTAGTCATATTTATTCACATCTTGCTTTCACAAGCATCAAGGGCAATGATTCTTAGTAGTAATGTCCATGTAGTGTATGTAGTGATACCATTTTCCAGCCTTTAGGGCAAGAAGTAAATGGGAAAAAGTAATTACATCTTGAGTTTTGGGACTAAAGATGGAGATTAGTACTTTCCTTGTCAATTTAGTCCCTCTCCATCTCCTGGAAACTTAAACATTCCTAAACAGAGCGCCGTTGACTGCCCTCTGATAGCCCTCAGAATTTCTTGCCCAAATGTAAATTGATCCTCCATTCATTGTATGCAAACCATAAAGTTAAAAATGTGCTCAGTTAAAAAAATAAGAATTTTATATTTTCAAATGACAAACTGATGAAATAGCAGGAATGAAAGATTAACAATTACTGTAATAACTTCTAATAACCATTTTTCAATTTTTTCAAATGCTATTTATGTTATTAATTTTAATTTTAATATCAAATAAAAATTGTCAAGATTATTTTATGTATGTTTTGTCTTAAAAAGAATGGGCCTCTAGGACTTCCTGCATATTTTAAGACTATAATTTTTTATATTCTTAATACAGCATGATGTCTATTTGTATTTAAAAAGGATACCTGCAGCTGTAGCCCTGTGGCATCCGATCCCGTCAGATCTTGTAAGCTAAGCAGGGTCAGGCCTGGTTAGTACCTGGATGGGAGACTGCCTTGGGAATACCAGAAGCTGTAGGCTTGGGAGAAGGACCTGGCAATCCCCTCCCAAAAATCAATCTGCCATTGAAAACCCTATGATAAGCAGAGAAGCACTGACAATAGTGTTTCCCTGTTTTACAGAGGGTCGCTATGAGTCAAATACTGACTCAATGGCACCTAACAACAACAACAACAACCTGTAATCTCAGCATCTTGGGAGGCAGAGGAAGGAGGATTATAAATTCAAGACCAGAGGCAGCCTGCACAATTTAGCAAGACTTTGACTCAAAATAAAAAGTAAAAAATTGTCCTGGGGGTGCAGCCTAGTGATAGAGTACTTGCAAAAATGTGCAAGGCCATGGATTTAACCTCCAAGTATTACAACAAACAAACAAACAAACAAACAAACAATAAAAATTTTAAAAGACATCTATACATGTAATTCTAGCATTTGGAAGCTAAGTATCAGGATTATTGACTTCTAGACCAGCTTGGGCTATATACAGAGACTCTGTCTTAAAATCAATCAATAAATAAATAAATAAGAAGAAGAGGAGGAGGAAGAGAAGAACAAGGAGGAGGAGGAGGAAGGAACAAAGAAAAAGCATTTGGCACAAATATTCAGTATAAAATATAAAACTCACAACAGTTATGCCAATTTTATTCTTAATCTTATGATAAGAGCATGGTAGTCCAAAAAAAAAAGATGCTTTTAACATTTGCTATTGACTTTCTGAAGGGTAAAAACTAAAAGTAAGCCTTACTGGTATATTCACAGCATTCCATGATCTGCCCAAACAATGAACACATAGGTGTAGAAGGAGTGTATCAATCCTGAGATCTCATGACCCATGGCTATTATGTGGGTTTGATAAAAAATAAACAAATGAGCCTATATTGTCAGTATAGTGGTCAATGTAAATATTTTGTTAATTTGAATGTCTTACTCTAAATTGAAAAATATTACAGTCCTTTACAAGTGATGGTTACAGTTGAAATTACTCTCTGCTTCAGAGAGTAATCATTTTACTTAAAGTAATACTTTTTTTGGAAAAGGAAAAAAATATGGGGAGTATTTTCTCATTTTACAAGAACTTTAAAAATGATAGGAGATACCATCAGACACACAATCAAAGCAAATTAATATCTAATTTTATTTAAGTGAACTCGAATACAAATATAAAGAAATTTTGCTGAAAATCTTTTGTATTCATATCTGCCCCCTGAGGTTCCAAAGCTTTTGTGCATGACTTTAGATTTAAAATCAGGGTCTGCCAAGGAAAATGTAGTCTGTGGGAAATTTGGCCAAAAATATATCAATGCATGCTCTTTGTTACTTAATAGTCAGGAATTTCCTAAAAGTAGGAGATGTTAAGATGAGGGACAGAGATACTTTAATTTTCTGGAAGAAATAAAAGATATTCCTTGACTACAAAACACTTGACTCATTTTGTCCTATGAGATTGCTGAATAGATTTCCACTATTGTTTTATTTGTATTCATTGACTTGGTTCTTTTATATTCATTTATTTCTTATTTTAGATATTGAATTTATCAAGTTATGGCCCCACCAATTTTTGTGGCATAATATATAAATAAAAATGTCAGTATGTCTACAAAATCCCCATGTCAAAGTTTGTGTACATCTGTATATACTAATATATGTGCTGTGGGTGTATGCCTCTGTCTCTGTCTCTCTGTCTCTCCAGAAGCCATGAGAAATAGATATGTCACTCCCCATTACACTAAGAAAAAAAGAGAAATTTTATCTATAATTAAAATTTAAGCCAAAAAAGCAACATACAATGAACATATGTACTTGGAAATGAATAAAGTAATTATAAAGAGAGAAAATTTCCCAGATGAGAATCTAATTTAATAAAGTTTTTATAGATCTATAAAAGAATATATCTTCTGAAAGGGACTTGGTCAATTAGGAAACTATTGAGTGTGCTCATCCATTCACTGTCCAAAACAGCACTCAACACCCTAGACTCAAGAACTCCATGCCCTGGACACTAATGTAGAAATGCAACCAAGCAGAAATTATAGACCAGACTCTTCAATTTAACACTTGACTCATGGAACAAACTTCTTGGCAATAAAAACTCTTTATCGAGCCTGGCCCAAGCCCCTTGGCACAGGCCTGTAATCCCAGTGACTCAGGAGCCAGAAAGAGGAAGGAAGATCACAAGTTAAGAGACCAGAGGCTGTCTGTGTAATTTAGTGAGAGCCTGTCTCAAAAAGTAAAATAATGGGCTTGGGGTGCAGTTCAGTGGTACAGCACTTGCAAAGCATGCAAGTGCAAAGCCCTGGGTTCAATTTCCAATACTGAGAAAAAAATCCTTTATGAATAAATAATCTCACTGGTGGTCTATCATATGTGGTAATAATCATTCTTCTGAACAATATTCGCTTCCTAGACCTGTAGAAGCTGACAATTGTGAAGGGTCAAAATGATTCAGGTCACCAAAGCAAAAACCTGGCATTGTGGAAGCTCATTTCAATCTAATAGACCCTCCTTCCAGGAGAAGGATGTTGCAATTCACTTCCAAAACAATCCCAAAACAATCAGCCATTGAAAATTGTATGAGGGTCACTGAATCAGACCCAACTCAAGGGCACCTAACAACAGACTCTCCTTGAGAGAAAGCTCCTTGCACAAGCCTCATGTGAATCAGGCAGAATTGCTTGTGTCACCTGTTCACTTCAGACTTCCCCAAGTATTTACTGAGCACGTATCACTGTGATGAGGGTTGGAATAATTTAATTAAATACAGTTCCATTGTGATAGGGGTTGGAATATTTTATTTAAATAAAAGATCTTCATCAGTGAACATAACACAATTTTTCCCTATCCATTTTTATGTCCTTGTTAAAGGAAGCAGGAAAGATATGACTATATGTAAATAGTCTGCTTTGAGTGTTTCTAAAGAAAAGGGTAAAAGGAAAATGCATCAATTTTGTTCGAATTGAATAGTATCTAAGGAGTGTATTTTGATTAAAGAAAGTAAAATAATAGTTTTAAATGTTAAAAAATATTAACTTTCAAAATCAAGGAAATGCTTTTATCTATTCAGACTTTAAAAATTGACAAAGCACAGAAACCCTAAGATTTAATATAGAAGATAAGGTTTAAAGTCTTTCATTCATGCAAACAGTTTTCTACACTACACTGAATTAAATGAAAAAATGAGTAACAACAGATCCAAGTGTGTTCAGGTTAACAAAATATGTGGTAATTAAATATTTCAATTATTTGATACTCATAAACACTCTAACTAGAAAATAATTGTATTTATAAAATTATTATTTATAACCTTTAAATTCAGGGTTCAAAGAGAGTGAGATGGCTATTTAAAGAATGAATAATAAAATTAGTATCTTTCCTTTGATTATTCCAGTTCGTGGGTATTATGATCATAGTATGAAATAGCTTCTATAATTTACTCAATGACCAACTACATATGCAAATATAAGGCAATAATATTTCACTGCAGATCCTACTGAAACTTATGTTAATATATTTAGAGAAACACTTTTTTGCTTTTTTTTTTGTATAACATATTGTCATCCTCTATATCATAGGAAGAATCTCCACCACTATGCTATATCAAATTCTATACTATTCTTTGTATTATACTTCTTGATAAAATAATTTGAAATATTTTTATCTCCTATAATATTCAAAATTTTATATGCCACAATCATTTTTATTTTAAACATGATTTAGCACTAGTTATATGGTTTCTTATTTCAAAAACATTATTTGGATTTTTCTAGACATTTCCACCTAACTTATTCCAGTGAAAATGTGCTCATATTGTTGTAAACATACCCATTTAGCTAATAAGTTCAAATCATTTAAAGAATCACTTCCTTGGGAATATAATTCTATGAGAATTCACTCTTCTTTGCGATTTTACTGAACTCTTTGAAGTTGTTGATTTCTTTATGAAGGACCACTAACCAGAAGAAATATCCGGTGAGAGTCTGTTTGTTTTATGCATTCATTGTTCTTTCTGCACAGCTCCTTGATTACCAGATAAATATTGGTTCCTATCTTCTTTAAGCACCTTTCATTCTATACAGTATAATTTTATGTTAAGGTTTAGAGATACCACAATTGAATTGCATAAATCTACTCATTATATCATTTAAGCTTTGACTTTATATTGTAGCCTGTGGGAAAGAAGGCTTTTCCCTATTCCACAGTCTAAATGGAAAATCTAGAAATATGACCAGATGTTCTCATTAAGCATTAAATGAATACCATGTATGTATATCATTTCTTTCTTACACATAATATGCCTGGCTATTTTAGTTTTAATTAAATATGGATTTTCTTTTCTACTTAGCTCATTCTCTAGATAGCTACAGTAACTATAATAATATTCATAGTGTTCTCCAATGCTACTGAATTTTTATAGAGTCAATGTCTCACTGTGAAACCTCAGCTAGAAACGCACGACATTTACGATCTCTCCACACAAAGTGAGAGCTCCTAAAATAAAACATTCCCTTCAAAATGGAGCACTTTATGTATTACTAGCATGGGAAAAAATTCATAAAATTTTTAAAAAGCATATATGATTCAGACCAAAGGAGGGTATTTGTCCATCTCACCATTGGTATTCTTAAAATATATCCAAGTATGAACATAATGATATAAATATTGTTCAGGTTTCTGTACCATCCTAAAAGATCCAGAATGAAATAAGCAATCACTTGAGACAACTCTAGTCATTCATTCATTACATAAAGTAAATGTAGAGCTTCAGTCATGTGCCTGGCACTGAGCAAAGATCTGATGTTTGAAAATTAGAAAGTGCACTTATTAACCTTTAGTGTGCAAACAAGCAAAACATACATACAAGCAAAGAATATAATCATTGCTAAAAGTAGATGAACTTGAGAATTCCTAATGATTTCACAGAAAGGGCATTAACTGAGTTGGTATTGAAAAACTACTTTGACTTTTGCCACATGGATAAACCAATAAAGAGAAAGCAGATATTTACACTCAAATAAATGAGATGATCGATCAGCTAATAATACTGGTTAGAAGCAAAGATTTTTGGACCAACTTTTTAAGGTTCAAATATAACTCCACAAATCCCTAAGTGAAAACTTAGGAAATGTCATGCACACTCTATGGCTTGGTTTCCTCATTTTTAAAATAGTAACTATATCATAGAGACATTGTAAGGGTAGCATGAATCATCATTGGTGACATGCTTAGAGTAGTGTCTAGTTAAGTGTTTATTAGATAAAAATAATAGTAAAATCAGAAAATCAGTTTTCTGAAATATAAATTTTAAGAAAATATTTGATGAGACAATTGGCCAGATCATAGTTATTTCAAATTTCTTTAAAAACATAAATAACAAAGTTATTTTGAACAAAAGATGCATGTGCTATACTATCTCTTTTTCCATTTCAGAAGAAAGAGAGGCTAATTGTACTCCTCTTAAATCTAGGCCAGGCTTAATAACAGCTTCAATGAGAAGAATATGGCAGAAGCTATGTTTGTTTTTCAGTGCTGTCATTTAATAGACTGCTAATATTCACCTCCAACACCTCAGAACACTCTTTATGGGAGCCCTAAGCCTTTCTGCACCTGCAGCCATAGCCCTGTGGAATCCGATCCCTTCAGATCTGGGAAGCTAAGCAGGGTCGGGCCTGGTTAGTACCTGGATGGGAGACCGCCTGGGAACACCAGAAGCTGTAGGCTTGGGAGAAGGACCTGGCAACCCCCTCCCAAAAATCGATCTGCTATTGAAAACCCTAAGCACAGCAGAGAAGTACTGACAATAGTGTTTCCCCTATTGTACAGAGGGTCACTATGAGTCGGATCTGACTCCACAGCACCTAACAACAACAACAAAGCCTTTCTGCAAGAAGTCTTACTGTGCGAAAAAGACCACTCGTGGGTGCTCTGGTTGATTATCCCAGCTGAGTTCTGTCTTTCAGTTTTCTCTTCCCAAGCACCAAACATGTGAGTGAAGATCACTTGACTTCTAAACTAGCACATCTGCCCCAGAGCAGCACTTAGGGACTTCCACCAAAATCAGGTGTAAAAGAAGGATCATTTACTCCAATCCAACTGAATTCTACACCAAAACCAAAATAAAACAAAGCAAAAAACCATGAGAAGTTTATTTAAAAAAAAATAGGTGCTATTTTAACACACTAAATTTTGGGACAGTATGTTCTTCACTAATGGATAACCTAATTAAAACAATTGAAAAGATCAGATTTTCATACTGTAGATATCCTCTTGTTTTTTGTGATATTGGAGAGAATATAATTATTAAGTTTGAGTGCAAATGCTGTAGCCTGATAAAGAATCTCTCATAGTAACACAAATGAAATATGATGAGGGTCTGAACGTCACTGGTGTTATAAGATATGAAGACAAAAAGATAGAAAATTAAAATTTAAGATTTTTTCTTTCCTGTATTCGTATTGTTGCTATTGTTTTCTTCACCACAGGTTCCTTTCCTATTGAAAGGATAGTTTAGAGAAAGTGAATTGAGTTTGTAGAAATGGAACTCAAGGAATTAAGCTAGAAGGCCAAATAAAGGGCAAAGTTCATTTTCCATGCTCAGAAAAGATTCTTGGAAAGAATCAACTTTTTGGCATTTGTGTGTGTGAGAAACATCCTGGAAAATTCATTGAGTGATGAAGGATGCAAGGTGATTTAAGACTTTTCTGTGGCAAAGGTCCCTTAAGTGAGCAAAAAGACAACAAGTAAAAGAGAATATTATAGGAGGGAAAGGATGCCTTTTGAGTATTCCTGGGTGACCCCAACAATTGCCACAGGTAAACTCTAATGTGAGACATGGTCTATATCATCTTCAAAAAAATTTTTTGGCCACTACTAAGTTAAAAATCCATCTAATATTTCAACTTGATATAAAAAGCACAAAGAGAAATTTTATAAACCATTCCCTTAGTTTTAAAATGGAAAATTTGATATTTTCTGTTTTTTTTAAAGTCTGGTTAAATTATATTACATAATAAATTGATATCAACTGCCACAACTTTCAATTTAAAAAAGAACTTGCCTCTAGAACACACACACATACACACACAAATGCACACACACACACAGATACACATATGTTTAAGGAATCTAAAGGAAATTGCATTTCTATAGATATGTAAGCATCCTGAAGAACATTCTAAATAGAGTAAGGATTCATAAAAATTGACTTATTAACTACTGAAAGATGTCCTGAGGTCAACAAAAGAACATACCAACTTGGAGTGGCAGAAGCGGCCATATGTTCTTATAGTCCTGTTGGAGAGGGCCAGGGGCATGTGACCGAATGAGTCAAGGGATGTAACTGGGTTCTGGATGAGTACCACAAAGATTGTTTGTGTAGAGAGGGTGGCTGAACACTGTCAGGACACAGTTACCTCTGTGGATCCTGGGAAATCATGCATAAGGAACATCTTCTCAGCAGAGGCTAGCAACCAAAGACAGACAAGAAAAGATCAGTAACACTTCCTTCCTTTCATAATACTGAGTTGATTTAAAAAAAAAAAGTCCTTCCTCCTTGTGGTAGAATTTTATATTGATTTGAGGGTGTGTAGGACATTACACGTAAAACTTCTCTTTTCCAACCAGATTTAGAATCATTTATGAGATAACAAAGGTACCATATTGACAAAGATCAAAAGATCCTTTTTTATTGATAATGCCACAGGAAAATGAGATTTTAAGCTTTACGTACACATGTATTTCAATGATCAATTAGTATTTTCCACTTTTGAGCAGTATTATAAAAACAAGAGCTGCTTAAGGGGACCATGAATGTAGAGAGACTCTAGGCTTCCAGAAGTAGGCTGTTATGTGCAGTGATAGTTGTGGGGAGACAGAGAGAGATAGAGAAAGACAAAGAGGCAGATTCAGACAAAGTGGTAGAGAGAGAAAAAGAACACAGGATACACAATTATTTTATAAAACTCTTCAATGTCTAAGTTTGTTGGCCTAGTCCTCTAATCACAACAGCTTGAGAGGCTGATCCAAGAGGACCACAAGTTCAAGGCCAGGGCCAGTCTGCATAATTTAGCAAGACCCTGACTTAAGATTTTAAAAGATATATATATTAAAGGGAGCTGGGGTGCAGCTCAATGGTAGGGCTCTTACAAACTGGGTAAGAAGTCCTGGGTTCAGCCTCCTAGTACCACAAAACAAACAGAAAATGAACAAACAAAACAAACACTTCATCCATCAGATAAGTAATTTCTCCTTCTGTGGGGTGGACTTTGATGGAGACCCAAACTATTTCTCTACCCGTGAAAATACCAACAATAGCAAAATATATTTCCATCTTGCAAAGAATCACAAATAACTCTTTTGAGCCTTATTATAAGCCAAGCTCAGTTCTATAAAGGGCTTGAGCAATATGTGCTTTTGAATGCTCTGATTCTCTGTGCTCCTCTGCAGTCCACTCAAAGACAAATGAAGACAACAGATAGAGTCATCTGTCATCCATTTCACCATCTTCTACTTCTGCAATTTGGTTCTTGCTCACACTACTCTAAAAGAAATGGATCTTACTGAGATCATAGGTAAATTATTCACTGACCAAAACAATGGGAGACATTTTTCCTTTCATAATTAAGTACTCTGTAGAATTGTTGTTGTTGTTGTTAAGTGCCATTCAAGTCAGTGTCTAACTCATAATGACCCCATGTACAACAGGTAAAACAATATTGTTACTGCTTCTCTGCTATTCATAAGGTTTTTGGTGGCTGATTGTTTTTTGAGAGTGGGTTTTCAGGTCGTTCACCTAAGCCTACAGCACCTGGTTTTCCCAGGCGTTCTCCCCATCCAAGTACTCACCAGGCCTGACCCTGCTTAGCTTCAGAGATCTGAAGGGATCAGAGGCCACAGTGGTAAAGCTGCAGGCACTTTGTAGAATATGCTATTATTAATTCCTCTGTTTGAAATTTTCTCCTTCTTTTGTTCTCATGGTCCTAGAATTTTTGTCCCCTTCCATATACTGTGGTACTACTTAGTCTCCTTGTATGAATCTATTTTCTTTATTTGCTTCCAAAATGCTAGAAGAACTCTGCAATTTTTTATCCAGCATAATATATGATTAACTATAACCTATATGTTAATGAGTGTCTGGGATTTAGCTCAGTTGGTAGAGTGCTGCTCTGCAGTCTCTGAGGTCTTGAGCTTGATTCCTAGAACTGCAAAAATGGGAGAAGGACATGGCAATCCACTCCTGAGGCAATTCCAAAACAATCAACCATTAAAAACCCTATGAGTGTGGCTGTGAGTCAAAGATGACTCCAAGGCACCTAAAAACAATAACATATGTTAGTGGTGGTTTACATATCTACATATCTAGGTCAGATCCTTTACTTGACTATCTATACCAATAACAACTATTATGATATATCACTACTTGGAATTCACAGAAATACTTCAAATACAAAATATCACAAAGAACCCATTATTTTCCTTTAAAATTTGCTTGCCCTTACCTCTATTTATCTTCCTAAGTGAGTGAAAATATTATCCATGTATCTCCCCATAAAAGCATTATGGAGAATTCCTGCTTTAATATTATTTAACATTTCTCTTGTGAGTTGTTAATATCAAAACTACCAAACTTTGCATAAAACGTTACATAATACAGTTCCATGAGTCCATTTACCCTAGAGTCATTCTAGAAATTCTTTAAGAGAAGCAGTGGCAGGCAAGGTAGGCCACGCCTGTAATCCCAGAGGCTTGGGAGGCGGAGGCGGGGAGATCACAAGTTTGAAACCAGAGGCAGTCTGTGTAAATTAGTGAGACCCTGTCTCAAAAAGTTAAAAAAAAAGGGGGGCCTAGGGGTGCAGCTCAGTGGTCCAGTACTTGCAAAGCATGCAGGCATGAGGCCCTGGATTCAACCCCCAGTACCATAAAAAAAAAGAGAGAGAGAGAGAGAGAGAAGTAATGATTTTACATGAGAATATGTCTAGAAAACATATTTTGGAGAAAGAAATATTGGAAGAGAATCTATATTAAACTAAATATGAAAAAGTCTATATTAGTGTACATCTGTATGGAACAAAAATCATTACAAATATTTTGAGAGGAAAAAAATAAAGCAAAGTATCTCTAAACTTATCAAAGAATTTCTAGAATTCTGGTATGGAGGAAGGAAAAACGTTGACCTTATAAGAAATGAAGCAAAAGTCCAAGAAAAGTATAAAAACTGTTTCAAACACTATCTTTGATGCTTAAATTAGGCTTTCAAATTTAAAAAAGGCAAAAATTAAATTTTATTAAGGAAAGATACAGTTACCAAAGGATTTATCTTTATTTTTCAAAGTTGTTAAAATCATCTTTTAGTGTATTGCTTCAAGTTTAATATTAGCTTTTAAAAAAAATATGCAATGCTTTGAATACAGTCACATGTATTCTATTATCTAACACCTTGGGACCTATTCACTGCCATCTGCTGTCAATGTAATCAAATTGCAATGACAGCCTCTTAGACTAACATACTTTGCATTCTAAGAGTTGAAATTGCAAAAATAAATATGCAGAGACAAATTTGACATAAAACATTCTATCACACTCAAAAGTATTGTGAGTTTAAGCAAAGATAGACAATTAAATTATTTCTTATAGTGCTTTACAATGAGGCACCAGCTCAATGAAGTAACACTTATGTTACTGAAAGGCAGCAGCACAGTAAATCCTTCTTCATTGCCAATAAACTGAAGATCAAAACAATCAACCAAGCTCCACTGGTAATAAATTGAAAGTCAGCGGAGCACAAAATGTATTACTGTTAGAATTAATTCTGGCACAAAATGGGTTGTTTAGTTTTCCCCTCTTCATAAGGCAAATCAACCCCAAGCAAATAGTTAATAGGCTGTAGAAAAGTAAATTCAATCTTCTCATAGTCTTCTGATGGAATTTGAATTTTATATTTGATTTTTTCAGCACAACATAATCGTTTGGACACTCTTTTACATGCATTTTGGAGAATATTTTTCTTGCCATGACTTCATGATAAAATTGCATTTTTAAAACTCTGTTGGATTGCATGCAGAGTTTTTACACACATTTACCAACAAAGCTCCTAGGGGCCAGCAATCAGTCAACAAAAATAAGTCTTGTTTTATGTAGATTGATATTTTATGGACTTCTGTTACTTAGAACTTACAAAAAAAAATTGAAGTATGTCAGAGAAAGTTGTTTGAATACTGAGAGAATTTATAATAATGTCATATCATGTCAAACTAAGAAAGCTAAAAAGTTTTAAGGATACTCTAGATGTGTAAAAATGAGAGCACTAAGACCACATGCTATGGTGAATTAAGATTTGATTTGGGAAGTGCAGAAAGGAGGCAAATTCATAACTCCACTGCTACAGGTTATCACTGGATTCTTTCATCATTTTTTTTCTGCCTTCCTGTCTCTCTGTGTCTCATTCTTTCTCTCTCTCATTCTCTCTCTCTTCCTCTCTCCCTCTCTCTAATTTTAGATTAGCATTTGAGCAGTGTCATTTTAAAGATGCTCCATTGTTTAATTTTTATTATTAGAAAAAACTTGCCATTGATGAGGAGTGTTTTATTAATATTTATTTGGAGGTGATCACTTCCTCCCATATTTAAAATCATAGTCATACCATATTTTATCTACTGGATTATAAGTAAACAAAGCTATAGGATAACACATTATTATATATAACTTAGAAAGTCTGATCAAATAATCCATAGAGAGGTATTTTTCTGTAATTTTGTTCTGACACTATTTGGCTATATTTCTTTTTTGTAGGGAAAAATTGGGAGGAAATTGGTAAAAACTCCCAAACTGGGAAAATGGAGTTTGAATATCTGGTTTGTAAATTAGAAATCTACTTGGTTGCATGTTGGTACAAAACCCTTCCTGATTGGACAATTGGGCTGAAAGCTGATTGGCTCAGGCCATTCCGTGGGTGAACTATATAAAGAGCTGCGCTGTGGCAGCTCGATCTCTTTTTTGGCACAGCCTTTCTGGCATCCCTTTCTGCGCCTTCTCGCCTGTTCCTACCCGGACCACAGATGAGGACGCCCCTCTCCCGCTGCTCTCCCCTGAACCTTTGATGAGGAAATAATGCTCTCCCGTCGCAATCCTCGACAAGGAAAAGAACCTGCTCTCCGTCTGATCACCGAGGAAGCAACAACTGTCTCCTCCTGACCACCGAGAGGACCAACACAGGTGTTTGCCCCTGGAAGGCAAAAGTGCCTGAGGCTTTTCCTTTCTCCTGTCTCCGCCGGGGTCCCGAGGGCCGCAGGAGTCTGCGCCCCTCACTTGAGGGTCTTGAGTGAATTGTGTTTAGTATCTGTGTGCGCGGCGGCGCAGCCCGTCCGAACCTCCAGGCCGGACCGGGAGGCGGGCGCCCCACATTTTTCAAACACTTTCTATAAAAGTAAATATTCCCAAGTACATAACTCAGTTCCTCATTGAATCCAAGTTCCTCAAGTCCATAAAAATCACATGAGACCAATGACATATTTTAAGTTTCATAAATGTGTCATAAGGGTCATAAATTGTCTTTGTGTACCTCACTAAACTTGGGAGAAACTACAAGTCTCTCAAAAATTGTGTATGATAACATGATATTACCCTGGCTGCACTGCCTCTCCAATGTACCATCAGCAGTAAAAGAGGCTTCAGCTCTCAAAAGGACTGCCTATTTTTCTTACAATATCACTTTGAGAAAGTAAGACTAGTCATTCAAAAATTTAAGAATATTACCTTGAGAGTAAGTTTATGTGTGTGTGTATCCAAAGAATTTCATGTATTTACAAAGTCAGAAAAGCTGCTCATCCAATATCTCCATTTAGATTGAAGTAACTAATTTACTCCAGACCATCCTGTGACAGAATCAGAATTTTGACTCATCTCATATTTCACACAAAGCTGTTTTTTTTTTCCTACAAAACATCTTGCATGCAGTAACTTTCATCCTGAGCTTAAGTATTTAGTAGTACCTGGTTTTGCATACTAATGACTCATATTAGATATATCTTTACTTCAAACTCATTTTCTTCCTCAAAGCTTAAATCTGACTCTGGCACATGAGAATGTTTATAAATCAGAGAGGAGACTGATATCATTGTTCATCTATTCTGAAACCATTTATGAGTTTTTGGTCATATCCACTAAATTAAACTGCTCCTTCATTTATGTGGGAGTTCCCCAGTTATATTAAGAGGTACTTTAGTTATAAAAGCATTGTTCTCCTTAGTTTTAGAAAGCAAAGGTTTTTCACTGATAATGGTGCCACAGTAAGTCATAAATAATATTTTCAATGAGTATTCTCCAAATTAAATCATATTTCTGTATTTTTTTCTCAGAACCTGAATATTATTATCAGGTACAGTACGTAAGCTTACATATCTGCATCAACGTGGTAGGAGCCAGCCTGTGATCAGCTTTACTGACTTGGTAAAGTTACCTCTTGAAAATGAATCTGTACTTTTGTAATAGTGATGATGATGATGATGATGATGTTGATGATAGCTATCAATAACATGACTTTGTCATCCTAACTTACAGGATGAGTTTCTCTGTGCTCAGTTTGGTATGACTTGCAAGCAACTATACAATTAATAAATACATATCCAAAATAATATAAAATATTTGTAGTAATTGACATTGCTACCAATTACTGGCCTGCAGCTGTAGCCCTGTGGCATCCGATCCCATCAGATCTCGGAAGCTAAGCAGGGTCAGACCTGGTTAGTACCTGGATGGGAGACCGCCTGGGAACACCAGAAGCTGTAGGCTTGGGAGAAGGATGTGGCAACCCCCTCCCAAAATCAATCTGCCATTGAAAACCATATGAACAGCAGAGAAGCACTGACAATAGTGTTTCCCCTGTTGTACAGAGGGTCGCTATGAGTCGGATACCGACTCGACTGCACCTAACAACAACAACCAATTACTGAAAAAAAAAAGGTAGGCAGTAACTGTTTACAATTACTGACATTTTATAGCATTTTAAAATTATCTTGAACAAAATAGGTCATGAAAAAGTATATAAAATTGTATGTTTTCAGAGTATTTAGTAACTTATTTTTCATTTTGATTCTTTAATTACTGAATCCAACTTTAAATGAGGGAAAATGATTGAAATGACCCTGAAAATTCTGAGAAGTTTTAAAAGAATACTAATAGAGCATTCTAGGAATGATAAAATTAACTAATGTTTAAACAAAAGCCCAAGATGAATGAAGTTGAACAAAGAACATTTAAAAATGAGAAGATATTAGAAATAAGGAGCAAAATATTACAAGGCTAATCAAGGACTTGATTTGAATAATCAAGAAGATGTAATTGGCATGAAAGGCCACAACAGAGAAAAATGGTATTACATCTGTGAATATTACAATAACCTTCCATCCTATTCTTGTTGAATACCTCCTTTTTCATTTCCATCAGACAAAAAGAATGTATATCACATTTTATAGACTATCAAAAAATCATTTGGACAGATTCTGCTTGTACATTACTAAATCTGTGGTCAATCTTCACGCTGTATCAAGAGTGTGAACATTGTACTCTGCATGTATAATGCTTGAAAAACAAATTAATAATTACAAGGAAAATTTAAATTAATTAAATTCACTGTTGTTGTTGTTAGGTGCCGTCGAGTCGGTATCTGACTCATAGCGACCCTTATGGGGTTTTCAATGGCTGACTGTTTCGGGATTGCCTTGGGAGTGGATTGCCAGGCCCTTCTCCCATTTTTGGGGTGCTGGGAATTGAACTCAGGACCTCAGAGACTGCAGCGCAGCACTCTACCAACTGAGCTAAATCCCAACCCAATTAAATTCATAAGGCCTTATAAATACCCATCAAATCTTTTGTCATAACATATGTGATCTCGGATATGGTTGTATACTTTACACTATTTATAAGCATAAGTGTATATAACTCTAAATACTATTCTTTAGTGTTCTAATAACACATTTCAATTTCTGCATGGATAATATCTGTTGATAGACATAATGGCAAATCGGAACAAATGTAGTTGCAGAAAAGGTCCCATTTTCCATATGCCTTTCTTCCTTGTTGACATATCCTCTTTACTGTATCTTACTAGAGAATAGATCAAATTTTAAAAAGGCACTTTTGAGGAAGCATCACTTTTTTCAGACTGGTATCCTACAAAGAGGCCACTAAGAAAAAAATCTGATGGCAAAGCACTTCAAATTACAGAAACACACACACAAAAAAAACAGAAGTTACAAATGAGTATACATATATATATATATATATATATATATATATATATATATATATATGATTCCACTCAACAATTAAGCTATTAATTAAACCAATATGACCTAAGGAACCCAAATAGAAGTTCTGTCACTGTTTAGCACTTGATCTTGATCTCTTTGCAAGTTGTTTGCTTTTCAATCAGTTTGGAGTTAGACTATAAATATGTGGTATCTGGCTGTTGTAGTCAAAACTTAGCTCCCAACATATAGATGAGACTCTGTCATCCCATTTCTCATTATCATGACCAAATTAGATTCATATTATAAATCAAAACTTATTTATGCACTTAAAAATGAACTTTACTATATCAACACATGAAAAAATATTTAAAAACAGATGCTATTCTGAATGATACATTTTTTAACAAAAATAGCCATGCATTGATGACAATAAATCTGGCAAACAATGCAGAGGCTCTTCTGCAAATTGATGAAGCACACCTACACAACACAGGCAACATCATTTTTAATGATAAGAGGCCAAATATATTCACAAAAATATGAAGTAAACAAAAATGTCTGTTCTCATGAATTCAATTCAAACTTCTTGTGGAGATTCTACCAATTATAATAAAGAAAGTGGAAAGAAGCAGGCTGTAGTGACACATGCATGTAGTGTCAGCACTCAGGAAAAATCTACAGAACAATCTACATACCAAGTTCAAGGCCACCCTCAAGTACATAATGAGACCTACAAGAATAAACCAAGGCTCAGGAAGTAGTTCACTGGTAGAGTGCGTACCTAGCACTTCTAAGGCCCTGAATTCAATCTCCAGCACTGAAAGAAAGAAGAGAATGTGAGAAGAAAAAGAAATAAAAGATATGAATTTTGGAAGGAAAAAAATTAAAAATATCTTATTTGCAGACAATTTGATCCATCTCTGCAAAAGTCCTTATCTACAAAAACTCTACTAGAGTTAATTTATGAGTTATGTGAGTTAAGCAAACTTTCAGGACCCTAGAACAATTAACTATATTCTAAATAATAGTAATGAAAAATTAGAAATTGAAAGTAAATCAAATACAATTTGCAATAAACTAAAAATACTTAGGGATAAATGTTGGTAGATTTATGTGGCTGAGACTTCGAAAACTCTGATGAGAGATTTTAAAAAGACCTAATAAAATGGACATATATGCCATGTTTATGTTTTAACAAAGATTTCTTATACAAGAGATATTTTATTGATAAATCGGATATAAAGAAAAAATATCTAATATTCATAAGACACTGTTAAGAAATTGAAAGATGAGAGGGTAAGGGGGAAGTTAATGTGAGCAATGCACCATGAAATGCATGCATGGAAAAGTCATAATGAGACTCATTTAGTTGCACATTAAAAACTACTATTAAAAAAAGAAAAAAATGAAGCAATAGACTAAGTGAAAATATTTTTAATACTTACTGGACATACGACCTGGATCCAGATTACATAAATCCTTATAGCTCATCAATAAGGCAAACCTTCTAATAAAAAAAAGGGAGGAAATCTTTGAATACTTTTCTAAAGAATGGGACAGATGATAAATAAACACATGACAACAAATGACCAGCAGCATTTTTATTAGAGAAATATGTATATTAGAACTCAAAATTCAGTAACTTCATATAGCTAATAGAGTGGTTCAATTTTAAAATAAGACTCACAATATCAAGTTTAGGCAAGTATGTGAAACAACAGGAAATGCTGTACATAGCACATAAGAATTTAAAATTCTATCATAACTTTTGAAAATGAATTGCAGCTTCTTACAAAGTTGGACATATACTTACAATATGACCTAGTCAACACACCTTATTTGTCAAAGATAAATTAAAAGCAAATGCTACACAAAGAATTTTGTGTGAAATATTTTAAAAGTTTCATTCATACTAGAGAAAAACAAATGCCCAAAGGGCCATCCATCAACCATTGAATAAGTAAACAAATTGTGATATACTCTGGGAATGAAATATTACTCAGCATAAAATGAAATAAACAATTGATGCATTCAGAGCAAATGCAATATGCCAAGAGAAAGAAGAAACAGAGACATAAAGGACTACATCAATTATCATTCCATTTATATGACATTCTAGATTAGGCAAAAGGTGGAGTCAATAATCAGATTAATGGTTCTAAGGAAGTAAAGTAGGGGAAAATGATTGATTAGATAGAGGCCTGAGTAAATTTGTTGTGCAAATTTTATGGTGGCTACATCACTGTGTAGATTGTTGTATATATATGGTACTTTTAAGAAATATTAATTTTATTGTGTATTACTTATTATACACTTAAAATGGTGATTCTTTTAGTATTTTAACTTTACCTCAAGAAACCTAATTCAAAGAAAAATAATGAAAGAAGAGAAAAAATCCTGATAGTTATTGTAAATAAGGTCCAACATATGGGTAATAGGTATTTTTGAAGGAGAAAAATAAAGCAAAGAAAAATTAATCCTGAAACTTGTATTTCAAGAGAGTTGTCACAAAAAGATTGAAGAGGCAGAGGCAGGAGGATTGAAAGTTTGAAACCAGAAGCAGTCTGTGTAATTTAGTGCTAGCCTGTCTCAAAAAGAAAAAAAAAATGGGCTGGGGGTGCAGCTCAGTGGTACAGCACTTACAAAGTACACAAGGGCGAGACCTTGGGTTCAACCCTCAGTTCTGGAAGAAAAAAAAAAAAAAAGAGAGAGAGAGAGAGAGAGAGAGAGAGATAACATATTGAAAGATTGTAATACAGAGCCGGAACAACTCTTACCAAGAAATATGCTAGTAAAATTACTGAATGTTAAAGAGATTTTTTAACATTAATTTTTATTAGTAATTTTCAGTTAGTGGATAAATTGATTTCATTTTGTCACCTCCACACATGCATATCAAAGCCTATTGGTCATGTTTGTCCCCTGTTACCCTCTCATGTCTCCCCTCCTTGCTCTTGTAGATGGCCTTCCTCTTCACAGTCTCCTTTCTGCTTGAATGTCTTACATGCATGTGTGTGTATCTGAATCTAGATTCTGCTTATGACAGAAAATGTGACCTTTTTCTTTCTTTCTGCCCATTACCTTTATAATTGTCCCTTCTTCTCCCTCTTTTAAAAAGATATTTTATAAAATCATTATGCACTTAGAAGAAAAGAGCACATGACTTATACTGAAAAGAAAATACATTGTCCTTAGATTTTATTAAAGCTATTTAAGGCAGAGAAAGTAGGGTAATATATTTAAGTTACCAAAGGGTGAATAAATATAAGCCAAAATTTTCTTTCCAGTAAAAATAGTTTAAAGCTATAAGGAAAAAAGACAAATTGTTAATATGTGAGGACTCAAGACATTTTCTCCCATGAACTCCTCTTTTAACACTTTTACTAGTGAGTGATGGTTAGCAATTTGATAGATAATAAGCATTAATAATGTACTTATTTGTAGAACTAATATTTAATAAGGGACATTGTATTGTATGCAATGACGATTTGTTCTGACAACGTAGACAGTAGTACAACTGTAAATAAGGAATGGAGAAAACAGAATCACATACAGTCTTTTTTAACAATTCTCAATTATTCTATTGGGGAAGTCATGCTAAGGTTTATTAGCCCAAGACTACTGTGTGTGCAATACGAAACAAAGAAAATTAGTAATTGTAGGATATTCTACTTATTCTTTCTGTCCTTGACAGCAAGAGTTCAGTATATGAAGCAATGGGAAAGCAGATGGAAAATTAAAATGGTTGTCTTAGTCAGTTCAAGTAGCTGTAACAGTATATAATAGACTAAATGGCTTATACAACAGACATTTATTTTTGCATTTATGGAGTCAGGGTTTTACAGATAGCTTTTTGTCTTCACACAGTGGAGAGCCAAAAGAAAGGGAGACAACACTGAAGTCCTATGTCTCTTTTTATAAAGGCACTAATCTCATTGATAAGGGTTCTACTCTCATGATGTAATTTACTCTCAAAAGTGTCTTCTCCAAATATCATCAGATTGAGAATTTGATTTTTCAACACATGAGTTTTGGTGGACATGAACGTTCAGTTCTTAGCCTAGTTAAACAAAAACCCTGTAGTCCTGACTATGAAAAGGAAGCTGCCAAATGAACTCATGAGGTATTTTAACATATATAAAATAAATAGAGATACACACAATAATACCATTATAGAGCCCGCAGCTCTACCACTGTGCATCGGAGCCCATTAGATCTCCGAAGCTAAGCAGGGTCAGACCTGATTAGTCCTTGGAATGGAGACCACCTGGGAACACCAAGTACTGTAGGCTTGGGAGAAGGACCTGGCAAACCATTCCTAAGAAACAATCAGCCATTGAAACCCTTTGAACAGTACAGAAGCACTGACAATACTGTTTCACCTGTTGTCTATAGGGTCACTAAGTTCAACACCAACTCGAGGGCACCTAACAACAATACCATTATGTACGTATATTAACTTCCCTACATATCTAGGTCAACAGCCATAGCACCCTGGCATCCAATCCTGCATGCTCTTGAAAGCTATGCAGGGTTGGTCCAGCTAGTCCTTGGATCAGAGACTGACTGGGAATACCAGGTGCTGCAGGCTTAGGAGAAGAATCTGGAAGCCCACTCCTGAAACAATCCACCATTGAAAACCTTATGAATAGTAGAGAAGCACTGATAATAGTGCCAGGTATGGTACAGTGTCAGGGAGTGTTTCCTTGTGTTGTACACAGGGTCACTATGGTTCAGACCTGATTCAATAGCACCTAACAACACCACCTATGTATGTCCATATAGTTTTATCATATGTAATATATATTATTTGGGAGAAGGACCTGGCAGCCCCCTCCCAAAAAATCAATCTGCCATTGAAAACCCTATGAACAGCAGCGAAGCACTGACAATAGTGTTTCCCCTGTTGTACAGAGGGTCGCTATGAGTCGGATACCGACTCGACGGCACCTAACAACAACAACAACAACAACAATATATATTATAGATTCCAACTTTCCATAAGACTACAAGGAATAATAACCATAAGGCCATGATGTTGTGGTATTGAAACACTAATTTCAATTTTTTAAAAAAGAATTCTTGGAAAATTGCTGACTTTATAACTGGGTCTAGAAATATCCAGTGCAAAACCAGACCATCAAGCCATCATACTACATAATCATGAAGTTATCAAGATTATTAGATTATGTGAAAAAGATCTGAAAGCCAATATGAAGAATCTTTTGCTTGTTTCTTTGTTTGGAGGCACCATAATTTATTTAATCTTGCTTATGTTTTATATACCTTTTTGTAGCATATATTAATTGTACAAAATAATGGGCTATGTTATGACATTTTCATACATGTATGTCATGTACTTTGATCATATTCATGCCCTGTTACTCACTCTTGTATGCTCTTCTACCTCCTCCTGGTGCCCCTCCTCTTCTCAGTCTCCCTCAACATCAAGAATCTTGAATTGATCAGAAATTAGACCATGTGAGCCTCAGGAAGCAAATGATCAAAATTTATAAAATATGTTCAAATTGATGTATTATCAATTATATATTTTTTGAATTATGGAGGGTATTGGGGAAATAATTCATTTTCTTAATAACTATGAAATAAAGAGATGGGATTAAATATCTGTATTTCCTTTCCTATGTGACCTACAGAGCCAATATTAAGCGCTTCCTATTGAAAACATACATCACCTATATAATTACCAAAACAGTCAAACCCAAATTCAGAACCCATCTTCCAAGTCATGGTTCTGGTGTTACTAGCAAATTACTGTCTCTTTATGTGGTTGAAAGAATATTTACTTTACAAAACTCAAAAAAATTACCCTATTTGTTTGATTTACTGTATCTATGTGTTATTTTTACTCCTCTAGTGAGTTAACCACAAAACTAATTACATATTTCTAAATTTTAGTTAACAAATTATCCTGCTCTGGCTCCCTAGTTGACATACTTTATAAGATCAAGGACTGAGCTGCAATCTGCAGGTGCATTCCGGAGTCACATCTACACCAAAAGGATCCCAGTGAATCAGACTGCCACGTGTTATAACAATGTCACAGTGATGCTAATGACAAACCAAAAAGACATCATAATTTTCAAGCATGTTTTTCTTCTCATATTTAGAAACAAATATTTATCTTTTTTTGAACAGTAAGTGAACACCAAGGTTAATTTTGACTGTTAAATCTTTATTGTTTTGGGAATCCCGAGGGAATTAAAATGCTGCATTTGTCTCTTCTTATCAGTAATATAATATTCATTCAATATTACCTTACCCAACAAATAAGTTAAAAAAGTAGAAAATTGTCCAACCTCAAGAACAAAGTAAAGGTCAAACAGATAGAAAAATGGAATGTGCCTAACAAATTCTAACCTGTTTTGAGATCCTATAATAAAAACCAATTTAATTATAAGCTCCTTTAAATGGTAAATGTAATTGTGTGCCAAACTTCCCTAAAATTTACTTTTTTTGTACAATGTGTTTCACTGAAAACTATACAAGTATAATTATGAGCTCAAAATGAAAGTACTATTTTACAGTGATATGCACCTATAATAATATTCAGTATATAATGTGTAAGACATTCAACACTCATTTGTTTGGATAACGGTAAGCACACTTACAGCAATAAAATATAGGTCTGAACTGAGCAATTCTTGTTATTTGCCTTCTAGATTTACAGATATTGCTACACATTTCTTAACCTAAGAAGGCTTGCTAATATTAAGTAACGGTTTGGGGGGCAGATGCTTGCTTTGAAATAGAAATCGTCTTATGTTCTTTACATTTGTTTGTGCAGTGTGTCAAATAGACATATTAATAAAGGAATATATAAAAAATTCAAGGTAAGATCACAAATATACTCAAATGTGAAGAACGACTTACAAAACAATTCAAATTACAAAACCAAGATGTGTATTTCTCACCTCAAACTATTTTTATTGTAAATGGAAACTCTTTTATAATTTGTTAAAAGGAGAAAAAAGAGCTGTCAGTGTTTTTTAGCTGCCATTTCCTTAAGGGATTAAATTTAGTGCTATGAAGCTGGCTTTCTAAAAATTTCTAATTTAAACATTTGAACAACCCTGTTGTTGTTAGCATAACTTTGCCTTTTACCATTTCCATCTGCAATGTTAATCACAATTCCGGGACACTTATCAGTTAAATATGCCAAGTTCTATCAGTTTGTGAAGTAATTGAGGATGGCAGCAAGATTTTGTCAGAAAGTGCTCAGAGATGAGTTGGGATTTTCTAAAACCTTATCAAATTTAACATGTATCTCAGCTGAAATATTCCATGTATGCAAAAATATGCAGAGACATGATATTTAAATTTTATGATAATAGCATAAGAAGCATTTGTCTAATACCATATACTCACCCGCAACCAAACCAATTAACAGCATCTATACTGTTTTAGTAGTTATTATAAAAGTTATTATAAAAGTAAATCCTCAATTTTGACTCTTTTAACTTTTAAGTATCAAAATGCCTTTATATGTTTTCAAAGGTAAAACATTTGTGCTTATATCTCCATATGATTTTGTTTGGTGCTGTAGAGTCAGGTCCGACCCTACATACAACAGAACAAAACATTTCTGGATGCTGTGCCATGCCAGAGACTATGTTAGGGCTTCTGTGCTATTCATAGGGCTTCCAGTGGTAGATTGTTTTGGCAGTGGTTTGCCAGGTCGTTCTCTCTTATATTTCCATAAGTTATGTTATTTTAAGGTGCTGTGGAGTCAATTCCACTCATAGCAACCCTCATAGGGCTTTCTATGGCTGATTGTTTCTGGATTGCTTTGGGAGTGGATTGCAATGGGCTTCTCCCATTTTTGTGATGCTGGGGATTGAACAGATGCCTCAGAGAGCACAGAGCAGCATTCTACCAACTGAGCTAAATGTCAGCCTCCCATATGTTATATACATATTTAAATATATTCTAATGCTGGATAAATCTTTTCACTAAATATTCTGATTTCATTGTTCCTTAATGGAATTTTATTAATAAGGTGAAAACTCATGCTTAAGGTTGAATGACTCAGTATTTTGCTCCAGTGTTCAAAGACATCATATACAACATTTGAGATCCATTTAAAAACTTAATGAAAATACTGCTGTGATATATTCCACAAGTGTTGTCAACATTCAAAATATGGATTTAAATGGATGAAATCAACAGCAAGCATTACGAATCAGTTAAGAAAATGATTAGTTAGAACGTTCAATGGAGAAAAATGTACACACATCATCATTTCTACCAAGGTCAAAGATTCACCTAAACTTCAACCTTGGAAACACCAGCATTATGGTGGGTTTTGGAAAATAGTTTCGTGTTTTAGAAAAACTCAGGTTTGTCAAATAAAGAAAACAGAAAACTGAAAAACTCATATCTAAATGCCCTGAAGTCTTGCTACAACATGACCTAATATAAGATGAATTTCTGTCTGAGATGTTCCTATCTCAGACTTCCTCCATGGGGATCATTAGAGTAAGTAGGAAAAGAATCTAGTTGTAACATTTCCTAACCTGTAGCAGAGTAATGTGGTGTTGACCATGTCATGTGCTCCAGTATCCTTTTTCGCAAAATAATTATAAATAAATATAAATAAGTACAAAATGAAATATTTTTAAATTATAGTCAAAAGAAGTATTTAGAACCATTATACGAGTTTTTGTTTGTTTCTTTATTTGTTTATTTTTGTGGTCCTGAGGAGCTGAAGCCTGGCCCTCACAATTTTTTTTTTTTTTTTTTTTGAGACAGTCTTACTGAGTTACACATGCTGCCTCTGGCCTTCAACTCCTGATCCTCCTGCCTTGGCCTCTCCAGTCACTGAGATTAGAAGGGTATACCTTTGTGCCTGGCTTATTTGTTCATTTATTGATTCCTTTTCCAACTAGTCACTTGAGACATTTTTATTTGCTGTGCATAGTTCAAAAAACATGAAAAAATTCTAGTAAAAGTCCATAATGAAATCGTCTTTATTAACAGAGTGAAATAAACAATAAAAAAATTATCTATCTTTTATGAGCCCAGGCCTAATTTTCTCAATTAGGCTCAATTTTTTAAGGAATGAGAGGAATTTAACCTCTGTATTGTGGTCTGTTACTCTAACAATATTTATAATTAATAAAAATCACTTATAGTTAAATCATAATATTAAATAAATACTACCTGAGGTAGCTATAGGAATGCAACATAAGAATAAGCCATCATCATTACATAAAACTAGATTTTCTCATATGATAAAGCAAGAAAAATATTTTTTTGTGTGTGTGGAACTGGGTGTTGAACATAGGGCCTTGCATTTGCATGCTTTGCAAGTGCTGTACCACAGAGCTACACCTCCAGCCCATTTGTTTTGTTTTTTACTTTTTGAGACAGGGTCTTGCTAAATTACACAGACTGCCTCTGGTCTTGAACTTGCAATTCTCCTGCTTTGCCTCCCAAATCACTGGGATAATAGGCTAAGAAACACACCTAAATATATATTTAAATTGCTATATAACATAAAGACATATGTGGATCATGTAGATATTCTGCCTTCATCCACAAATTATTTAATAAGATAAAAATGTTCTTTGTCAAAATAAAATCCTGCCATTTGGGAAATCTTATATGGAACTTGAGATCACTATGTTAAGTGAAATAAGTCACTCACAGAAAGACAAATACTGCATGATCTCACTTGTGAAATGTAAAATAAGTTGATCGCATATAATGGTAATTACTAGAGGCTGGAGATTATATAGGAAGAGCTAAGGAGGAAAGTCGATCAATGGGTACTAAGTTATAGTGAGTTTGGATTAAGGGATTCTCATGTGCTATTTCACAGTAGGATGACTATAAATAATGATAATGCACTCTATCTTTCAAAAAGTTCAAAGAAAGGAACTTGTGCTTGCCTGTAATACCAACAACTCAAAAGACTGAGGCAGAAGAATCATGAGTTTGAGGTCAGAGGCAGCCTGTGTAACTTAGCAAAAGCTTGTCTCAAATTAAAAAAGGGGCGTAAAGTGTGGCTCAGTGTTAGAGCATGTTCCATGTTCCTTGCTTGTGTGAATCCGTATTCAACTTCCTAGCACTAAAAAAAATTTTAAACAGAAAGAAATTTTTGAATATTTCTACCCACAACAAAATGACAAATGTTTGAGGACATAGATATGTCTAGCTTGTTTTAAACATCATATTTTATATATATATGAAATATATATATTATATATGAAATACATATAATATATATATATGTACATATATATATATCTCAAACCACTGCATGGTATTCTATTAATATGTACAATTTTTACCCTTTTTGTATCAGTTAAAAATAAGTGTTTGAATTTTAAATACTGTTTTATGATTCTTTTATTATAAAGTCAATGTCATGGATCATTACCTTTTTCTGAAGAAAACTTCATATATTCACCACAATTCTTCCCATTCATGCTTGTCTGCCTTTTACTCTAGTGTCCTTAGTTGTGAAAGTAGTGCATATTTTAAAAAGAGGTGAATACTTTAAAATTCTAAAAACATAAAAGTCATTATTCTGCACATGT
>VMDO01010083.1:9662-35939 GCA_007922755.1 Pedetes capensis
GTGCCGTCGAGTCGGTATCCGACTCATAGCGACCCTCTGTACAACAGGGGAAACACTATTGTCAGTGCTTCTCTGCTGTTCATAGGGTTTTCAATGGCAGATTGATTTTTGGGAGGGGGTTGCCAGGTCCTTCTCCCAAGCCTACAGCTTCTGGTGTTCCCAGGCGGTCTCCCATCCAGGTATTAACCAGGCCCGACCCCGCTTAGCTTCTGAGATCTGATGGGATCGGATGCCACAGGGCTACCGCTGCAGGCTCAGCTTAAAGATAGAAAGTGTTATTTTGTAAATAGAGGCTTGTTGTAAAACAGTAGTTTACCACGATACTAGTATCAGCATATTAATATCTCTGCTCTTCTTGATAATACCATTAGAGTATTTGAAGGAAAGAGATAGAATTGAAAGTAAACATTGATCCATTAACATATTCTGAGGTTTCAGCAACTACCAAAGCTATAGAGGATGTGAGCAACATGATGAATAAGCTTGGTGTAGTAGACAGGTTGTTGTTGTTGTTAGGTGCCGTCGAGTCGGGTCTGACTCAGTGACCCTCATAGGGTTTTCAATGGCAGATTGTTTCAGGATTGCCTTGGGAGTGGGTTGCCAAGTCCTTCTCCCATTTTTGCAGTGCTGGGAATCAAACTCGGGACCTCAGAGACTGCAGAGCAGCGCTGTACCAACTGAGCTAAATCCCAGCCCAGTAGACAGGTATACATTCTTAATCTACTAGCTACAGAATGTTCATTTTTTTTTCTCGAACACAGAACACTTAACAGAAACCGAACGGGCAGATAGGGCCGAATCTTTTAAGTATATTAATGTGAATATTATGTAAAAAGAGAAAACAAATTTTAAATTTTTATTGATGAAAACTATGGACATTAAATTTGAATTTCCTATAATTTTATAAATAACAAAATACCATTGTTTAGTTGATTTTCTTTCTCAGCCATTTAAAACCATTCTTAGTCTGTTGTTGTTGTTGTTGGGTGCCGTCGAGTCGTGTCCATCTCATAGTGACCCTTACAGGGTTTTCAATGGCTGATTGTTTCGGGATTGCCTTGGGAATGGATTGCCAGGTCCTTCTCCCATTTTTGTGGTGCTGGGTATCGAACTCCGGACCTCAGAGACTGCAGAGCGGTGGTCTACCAACTGAGCTAAATTCCAGCCCTCTTAGTCTGTAGGGTGTACAAAAACAGATGACTGGCCAGATTTAGGGCATGAGTAAAACCTTGGGAGATTTGTAGTTATCATGACTGTAGACTGTGATCTCTGAACACAGTACAACTGGGTTAGAACTAAACAACAAAAAGATAAATTTAAAGAAGCCCCACATATTTGAAAAATTGTGAATGTATGGTTAAACAGGAAGCTTGCAGGTTAAAGGGTAAATTTATAATATATGGCCAAAGTGGTAATATGAGAGCAATATATAGCCTTCCTCCCTTCCCCACCCTAACCCCACTGCGCATGCATTTTATTAAAGCCCGGATTGAACCCAGAGGCTCATGCATGCTCTACCAGTCAGTACTCCTAGCCCAACCTTAATTATTTATGTGCTAGTTCCCATTATCCCCAGGTAAACAAGACTAGTATATTGAAAAATCCAGACGAGTAATTCACCACAGTAGACAAAGGAGAAAAGGATGTGGTCCTCTGAATAGATACATTAAATGTATTTGATAAACTCAATACTCAAGTGTAAGTAATGTTTTCCTGTTAGATTTCTTTCCTTCATCTTGATCAAGGGAATATTACTAGCAAGACTGCAAGGGAGTAAGAAACTTAATTACTTTTTGTCGAGTGACCAACAGACATTGATGGAGAATTTGTTACTAATCATGAGTGGAAGGCTATATAAGCAGTGGTTAAAAGCAAGGATCTTGAAGCCAGATATCCCTGGGAACATTCTTGACTCTGCCATTTGTCCACTGTGTAGCTAAGGATGAGTCATGTAGCCCTTCCGTGCCTTTACTTTTCTCTGCAAAAGGGCTGATAATACTTATACTTACATGGGTAGTTGTTATAGGGTTTACTAATGAATTGATATACACAAAGCATGTACAGTAGGGCTGACACACATTATGCACTGTATTTTGTTTCAGTCATTTTTATTATAGTTTTTCAAATAGTGTCTTTTATACTGTTTTATTTTTGCCATTTTGATCTTAGCCGGAAGGCTTCGTGACTAATCTGGGCTCTTATAAAAGTGCTTTCCTTTCAGGTTACAAATTGACCCCTCTTCTCTTTGTGTCTCAAAAAGGTGAGTGATTTCACGTGGAGCCACGACGGGACTCAAGCACTTATTTCATATCGAGATGGATTCGTCCTGGTTGGTTCTGTCAGTGGACAGAGACACTGGTCATCTGAGATCAACCTGGAAAGTCAAATCACATGTGGCATATGGACTCCTGATGACCAACAGGTAATGCCTCTGGAACGTGAGTCTGAATGGTACCATGGGGCAGAGAAGGAAGGGAGTAGGGGAGAGGTTGCTGGTGCCCAGGCCTCTTAAAGAATCACAAAGGAAGCGGGGTATGGTGGTGCACACCTGTAATCCCAGCAACTCAGGAAGCTAAGGCAGGAGGATATTAAGACAGAGGCAGCCTGTGTAACTTAGAGAGACCCTGCCTGAGGATAAAGAATAAAAAGGGGGCTAGAGGAATGCAACTCAGTGATAGAGCACTTGCCGAGTGTGTACAAGGCCCTGGGTTCAACCCCCCAATTATCCCTACCGCCAAAAAAATTAAAAAGCCACAAAGGAAAAGAACAATAAAACTGTCCAGGTAAAAATTAAAACAAAAAGTTTAAATGAAACATAGAATGAAGAAGTAATATTTCCCACCATTAGGGTAAACGTTGAATTAACGTTTCAGTTATATAAAAGATTCATTTAAATTTGTTTTAAACTCTGCATGAATAGCCAATTGATAAACAGATAAGAGATATAAATATATAACTCAAAGGGAGGAAATTCAACTAGTTAGTAACCATATGGTGGGAAAATATTTTCTGGAGAAAAGGTAAAAATTAGCACAAGGAGGCTCTATTGTTCACTTTTCAGCAAAAAACGATAAAATTATACAAATGATTTTACTGGTTATTGGTAAGAGGATGAACAAATAAGCATCCTCATTCATTGCTGGTAATAATGTGTGTCATCCTATTCGGGAAGCAATTTGGCAGAGAATGTCAGAAGGCTTACGGAGTATTATCTCCTCCCGAAATATACTTTTGGAACTTATCTAAAAGAAAGAAGTGGAAAAAATAAGGTATAATCATTAAAGCATTATATATGGTAGCCTTCTTGACTAAAATATAAAAGAATGATTAGAATGTAGTGGTATGATCACTTAAAAGAGTATATTGTACAAATTATACATTGTGGTTATGAAAATGACATAATAATCTGAAAGATCTTTTAGGATGTTAAGCAAAAAAACAAAACAAAACAAAAACAAAACCAGGATATGAAGTGGTATGTGTGGCACATTGCACATCAATCATAAAACACCCGAAAGAAACCCATCCACATTATAAAAAGAACTGGAAGGGAGCTGGGCGCAGTGGTGCATGCCTATAATCCCAGTGACTTGGGAGGCGGAGGCAGGAGGATCACACGTTTGAGACCAGAACAAGTATGCATAATTTAGCAAGACCCTGTCTCAAGAAAAAAAAGTAAAAAAAAAGTAAAACAAAGTGCGCTGAGGGTGCAGCTCAGTGGTCCAGCACTTGCAAAGCATGCAAGCGCGAGGCCCTGGGTTCAACCCTCACTACAGCCAAAAGAAAAAACAAACAAACAAACTGGAAGGAAACCAATCAAAATGCTACAAGTAGTTATTTTATGGCAGTGAGCTTCTGGATAATTTTCTAAAATCTGATTTCAAAATTATCCTTTTTGTGCCTGTTTGATTTCATGATAATAATATAAAATAATATATAATAACTTCATACGGCCGTATATATTGATAATTCATTTTTGAAATATAAGGATTGACAAATTAAAAACATTTTTAAGTATAAACCTTGTGTTTTCCATGTATAGAAGAATTCATAAAATCCCAGCTTTCATACCAGAGACTTAAGTTTAATATTGGTAAAAGTAAGCAGTATAATATGGAACCCTAACTTTGTTAAACCACAATTTTTACTGAATTGCTTTTCTCTAGCTATCATACATTTATTTCATGTTTCCATTGTGTCAAGTGTAAAAGTCAGATTTTTTTTCTTTTCTCTTTTTCTTCCCTTGCTCCACCTCCAAAGGCTTCTAATTATACATTAGAATTTGTGTATATTTGAATGAAGAACTTAGATTTGTTCTGAAGTTTTCTTGTGATAGGAATTTACTATCCCTAGAGTCTTCCCAGAGAGAAGCCCATTAGGTGGCCTTGTGCCAGGCACCTGGCCTCTGTCCCATCAGTTTCCTCCTCCGTGACAAAGAGTGTGAATTATTTCCTGCCTACTTCCCAAGGCTTTCACGATGATCAAATGAGGGAACAGATGTGAAAGCACTTAAAAATGAGTAAGTTGAAGTTGTGGCTTCCCATTCTTACCTTGCTTAAAGAGACGGAGCCAGTGTGCCAAGCCTGCTTAGAGAGACAGAGCCAGGCTCACCTTATGGTCCTCCTGAGGAGCTTGTGCTGACCAGCGTGCCCAGCAAGCTAAACAGGTGCAGTGTGGCCGGCATGGGTTGCACTGAGGATGCCGCAGTGATGGAGATGTGGTTCCTCCTTCGGGGTACTTCTGAACCCATGGAGGAGACAGGCCCATTAGCACACTGCTGCTGTGCCTGGTTCTACACAGTGGAGGTCCTGCCTGGAAAGGCAGACACACCCCCACCCCTGGGGGATGGTTTGTGACACAAGCGAGGCAGCCGTGGCTGGGGATTCGCAGCTCCACGTGGACAGGCCACAGCAAACGTTCTGGCGCCACTCACGGTTTTAAAGCAGTGAGACAGGCTGGAGGAGGGACAGGGCCATGGCCTTGGCTACGGGGCAGCAGGGCATCTGCATGGGCAGAGTTCACGTGGCACAGGTGAGTCACTTGGCCCACAGCCTCTGTCCTGGTGACTGTTTTCACCTTGGGCAGGATTTATGCCCAGAAGAATCTTCCCACTGCCCTTCAGAAAAGGTTTGCAGGGCACTGAGGCCTGAGGATCTGTGGACAAATTGAGCATAGAGGGAAGGTGTGCATTGGACGCCCGGGCAGGCCTGACTGAGCTGGACATGGAAATAAAATCACTCCCCTGTGCGTTAGTCAGCTATTCACCTCTGTGACTAAACACCTGAGAAAACCACTAGGCAAGGAAAGATTCATTTTGACTCACCGATTCAAAGGTTTCAGTACATGGTTGACTGGTTCCATGGTTCTGGGCCTGTGGTGAGGCAGTGCAAGCTTCAAAGACACGCCCCCACTGACCTACTTCCTCCCCGCATCCCCCTTCCATAGTTCCACTACCTCCTTCCTGTTAGTCTCTTCAGATTTTGAATCCATCAGTGCATTAAACCATTGGTTAGGCCAGGGCCCTCATGATCTAACCATGTCTGGAAACCCCCTCACGGACACGTCCAGGGGTGTGGTGTTTTAATCTCCTTGGCATTTCTCAGTCTAATCAAATTGGCAATCAAGATGAACCATCACACCTTGTCTTTCATATTCGTACATGATTTGAAAATTACCGTATATTCTCACATCTAACCTGCACACTTTCAACAGTTTCAGAGGGTAGAAAATCAGATGCAGATTCGAATTGAGAATGGATTGAATTAGAGAGCTGCTCTCACCTCAGTCCAGTCCACAAGTGATCCTAACCCACATCTGATTTTCTAGCCTCCGAAACTGGAAGGATACAGACTAGGTTTTAGGGAACAAAGAGTATGAAGACTCTTGGAGTGGCAGCCTTGAGTTTGTAATTAGTGACCTGATTCTAGCAGTGAATGTTTGATGGGGAGAGCAGGGCTCACCCAGCCTGGGGTGAGTTTGCACATGGACAGCAGAGTAGAACTGCAAGGCACTGTTCTGGATTTCTTCCTTGTTCCCAGAGAACTTCCTGCCTTTAATATAAAGTTGACAATGGCTTCCAGGAGAAGAACTGCCTCTCATATCTTGAGATATTTCATATTGTCATTGGATTTTAGGGTATTGCCTGTCAACTTCTAAAAATATATGGAGTGTCTGTTTTACAAGCGAGTTTTAAGTCTCCAAGGCCTTCCTCCATCAGGGGAGAGGGTCTTATGACAACTGTTCTCAGGTTTGTGACCTTGTCCCTTTCTTGTTTCTGGTACCCTTTCCCTTCAGCGCCCCTGCAACACGGCAGCTACATAATTTGAGCCACGTGGCTCAAAAGTGGTGTAAGCCACTTTTTGATTCATTTTGAGGGATTTTTTTTTTTTTTTTCAGCACTTAGGGTTGAACCCAGGGCCTTGCGCTTGCATGCTCTGCAAGTGCTGGACCACTGAGCTGCACCCCCAGCCCATTTTCTTACTTTTTTGAGACAGGGTCTCACTAAGTTACACAGGCTGCCTCTGGTCTTGAACTTGCGATCTTCCTGCCTCCACCTCCCAAGCCGCTGGGATTAAAGACATGCGCCACCGTGCCTGGCTCCATTTTGAGGGATTTTCAAGGCATTAAAATTAAAGCATGTACACTTAGGGAAGTTCGCCATCCCCATCTTCCTCTGAGTCAGGGTAGTCTGGGCTAGACATGGATGTGTGTGTCTTCTTCCCAGAAACCTCACCTCAGCCTGCCCTGTCCTCAGGGTCACCTGCCTTTCTCCCCAAGCTACCGGAAGCACAAGGAGCATTGTGTCTGGGCTCATAGGCCCCCCTGAAGTCTTCTCTGCAGCCTGGTTCCTTGCTTTGCCACCCCTCAGCTTGACCCTCAGAGCCTCCTCTCAGACGCCATCTTTTCTGAACACTGTGCTTCAGCCAGATCTTGCCTCTTCTCAGGTCTCCCCCTGGCCGTGCCTTTCCTACTCCCCTTAGGTCTTGCTGACACACCTTCCCCTGGGGTTGTTTCTAGGGTTCAGTTTGCATATCTTCCTGTTTTTCCTGTCCTTTAAGTGATTTCTTCTACTCTCACTACTCCTCGATGCCCATCACAGGCCCCCCACCCTGGCCTGCATTTGTCTGTCTGTCTGTCTGTCTGTCTGTCTGTCTGTCTCTCTCTCTCTCTCTCTCTCTCTCTCTCTCTCTCTCTCTCTCTCTCTCGTCCTTCATACAGTGTCAGTGCACCTGCAGATGAGCTCAGCCTAGACGTTGCTCACATCCAGTGTGGTCTAAATTTACCTCAGTCTGCTTCTCATCAGTCCGCCCTCAGCCCCTCCCACCCTCCTCCGCTCTTCTAACCATGTGAGCCCCAAACTGGGGCTCTGCCTTTTCCTTATCTCCACCCTTGTCCTCATCACCAAATCCTATTGCTTGTACTTCCTAAACACTTTTATAGCAGGGAATTTTTCATAAGATTTTATAAAAGTTACAGGTAGTTGTGCTGAAACTAGCTTAAATGAAATTATTTAAGGTTTCACATAACTAGACTTGACATCTGGGGTTCTCTAGAAAAGTTCACAGTTCTCATGAAATACCAGCATATCACTATAGATAGTAGATGAATACATATAAGTGAACCCAGGTTTTGTAAACATAATTATATTTTAAATACCCACCTGTGGGAATTTCCCCATTTAAAGGATATTCTGTAGAAATTGCCCCATTTAGAAGGCACTGGTTTGGTGTAACATGAGAAGTCTTCACGTAATGCATGTGTTTGCTAAGATATTCAGACTTTAGTTTTCCATGAGTATAGGTAATACTGGTTAATAACTACTACAACATTTTAAAAGGTAGAGATCTTAAACAGATCTCATGTTCTTTTATGCACTCTTAAAAAATGATTTCAAATAAAACAGGTCTGAGTTGACAAGTATTAAATAGTTGCCAAGATAAGACTTTCAGTTTTTCAGAACTTAATAGCACGTGCAAGATATAAGCAGTTGATGATTTCTTCTCTAGACACAGTGGTTCTGTGTTTATTAACCTAGTCAGAGGGAAGACATATTGTTTTTGCTTTTCTTACCTGCCAAAAGGAGATTTTCCACAAAATGTGGTCTGACCTTTGTGGATGTGATCCTGAGTGCACTGAGTTTGTATGGTGACTGTTAACCACTATCAGTGCCATATGGGTAGAGCAAGCAAAGTCACTAAAAGTACTACAGGCCTCTGTGAGACCTATGAAGTGAAAGCCATTTGTATATACGTACTCTGCAAGAAATGTGACCTTCATTTTCTGTTGGAGTAGAGTAAAATTGAGACCTGAGTAGTTGTTACCAGGATCACTAAAGGACTATCAAGGCAGCATTTTTTAATTCATTTAGTTCAAATGATTTAAAAAGCAGATTCTTAAAACCATTAGTGTATAACATCTTTTCAGAGATATTAATTTGTAAAAAATGAGCTGTCATATATACTCATGCACCTTAACATACTGGTCAGTTGAAAAGAATATTCACTTATTTTTAACATGACTGAAGTACCAAATTAGAATTCAAGGAATCTGCTACCTCCTCAAAACTAGTCCAAGTAATAAATGATTCTGTAGAAATATTTAATTGTGTATGTATATTTTCTTTTTTAATCTAAATTTTAAAAAGCTCATACATAATACATAATTTTTGAAAATTTTCAGTAACATATAAAAAATACACAGAATGAAAAACTCACGTATTTTACTACGCTTTGTTATCTCTTTTTTTAAAAACAGAGAATCTCACTGTGTAGCCCAGACTGGCCTCAGACTCTTGGTGATCTCACCACCTCAGCCTCCTGAGTCCTGGGATGGGCCACGACCTATGACCGTTTTTAAAATGAATCCCAGAAAAGTATGTCAGCTCACCCATGCACATGTCAGTGTAAATTTCTTCAGAATGTGGCATCTCTCCCATAGCCAGTGTTGTTATCACAGCCCCTCAAAGAAGGTTTGTGTCCTGAAGTGAGCAGTATGGGGTGGCATGTGGCTCTGGGGGAGCAACCACAGCATCGGAGCTGGGTGTCCTGAGGGCTTGCTTTGCCTTGCACTGTCAGATAGAAAAGGAGCCATAGAGAGAGCTTGAAAAGTAATATGCCTTTAGCTTTGTCAGCTAAAAGCAGTTTTATAAATGAAAAGGAATTTACTGAGATTTGACACACAGTAATGACTAATATATAGGATAGCCCCCCTCTTTGATAAGAAAGGGAAAAAAAAAAAAAAGGAAGCCAAACTTGACAATCTCAGAGTAAGGGTCACAATTCATTATCTGCAAGGAATTTTTATTCATCCTAGGAAAACATTTCCGTTGCTGGCCCTTGAGGCTGGCTTCCCCGTGACACTGCCCTCGCCTCTTCCGGAGCCTACTGTCTACTGCAAAGGTTTCAGTTTCCCTGGAAAAGACCTTACAGTCAGTATGCTCAACCAAACAAGAAAAGAACATGGTAGTCTCTCACACACAAGTTCTTGTACTAGATTATTTATTAAAAAAAAAAATATATATCCCCAAACCCAGTAGAATAAAACCTCAGCGATGTGTGTGTGTGCTGAAGACCCTTGTTGGTGAGTGGAGAACTAGCTATCTGTAGGTTAAAGGACCTATCTGCTAAACTACTGGCTCGTGGCTCGTTGGAGCCCAGCTTTGACACGAGGTTCAGTCTAAACTCGTGCCAGGAGTGATTCTCATCCCTCCCTCCCCACCAGATCGCACCCGGCTATGTTGTAGCGCACGTACTCCAAAAGGGAAGCCCATCTTTATTTTAAGCCCTGGACCGAACATATATAGGGATGGTTCTGGCCAAAATAGGCAAGGAACGTATGAATCATCACAATGAAGGGAAAGAGAAAAAACCACTCAGGAAAGAAGTTGGGTTTCCCACACGTCCTGGCTGTCTTCATTCAACTGCTGTTGTGTTCCCAGTGTATTCTGGAAATTTTATTAAGCTCTTTGTGGGAGAAAACGTATTTCTTTAGCAGAAGCAGGTGCACGCTACCATATTTATACTTTCATTGTCATTTTCTTTTGTTGGTGTTGTTTTGGTTACTTACGGTAGCAATTAAGAGGTTTTAGAAATCCAGAGCTGGGGGCTGGGCGCAATGGCTCAAGCCTGCAATCCCAGTGACTGAGGTGGCATAGGCAGGAGGATCACAGGTTCGAAGCCAGAAGCAGCCTGTGTAATTTAGCAAGACCCTGTCTCAAGATAAAAAACAACAAATGGACTGGGAGTGCAGCTCAGTGGTAGAGCATTTGTACAGTATTTGCGAGGCCTTGAGTTCAAACCCTAAATATTGCAAAAAAGAAAAAGAAAGTAGAAATCTAGAACAGGGCTTGGTAATCCCAGCACTTCGAATCCCAGCACTGAGGCATGAGGATCCCCAATTTAAGGCCAGCTTGGGGTACATAGCAAAACCCTTTCTCAAACACACACACACACACGCGCACGCACGCACGCGCGCACACACACACACACACACAACACACACCAAGATATTTTAAAATTCAGTTGCCCTTTGGTATTTCTGGACTGAAATCATTGCTGAATCGCTAGATAAAAACTCAGTATGTTGTTGTTGTTAGGTACCATCAAGTTGTGTCAGACTTATAGTGACCCTCATAGGGTTTTCAGTGGCTGATTGTTTTGGGATTGCCTCGGGAGTGGATTGCCACATCCTTCTCCCATAAAAACTCAGTATAGATAGCCAGGCGTGGTGGTGCAGGCCTGTAATCCCAGCGGCTCTGGAGGCAGAGGCAGGAGGATTGCAAGTTCGAGACCAGAGGCAGTCTGCATAACTTATCGAATCCCTGTCTCAAAAAGTAAAAAAATAGGCCGGGGGTGCAGCTCAGTGGTCCAGCACTGCCAAAGCATGCAAGCACAAGTCCCTGGGCTCAACCCCCAGTACCACCAAAAAAAACCAAAAACAAAACCTCAATGTAGATGAATTAAAACGCTAAATGGAAGTCTTTCTGGAAACTTACTTTGAGCAAGTTGGTTTGAGAATGGGAAATTTGTGTTGTGAATGGAAGATGGGAGGGAATTATTCATATACATTGGTTCTTATTACATACACATTCTCAAAGTCAGTTTCTTTTTAATTTCATGTTAGATTTCCTTCATTTGCCTTTATAATACCTCAGCTCAGTCATGACCTTGATTTTGACACAGAGACCTTGTCTGAATGCCAGTGTTCGGCCTGATGGCTGAACTATAGAATGTCTTCCTGGGGTCCCATGTTTTCCTGTGGAATTATCATGGCTGTCCTCTCATTCCGGTCTGCAGGAGCCCGTTTACCATTTCACCCTCAGCATTGACAGCATCCTGTGCCTTGCTGGGAGGAGATGAGGTGCACACTGTTCTGCATGTGTCCACTCCAGCACAAAGGCTCTCCCTGCCCACACTCAGGTCAGACCTGTCCGAGCCCTCTTCTCAACTGCACCTAACCTGGGCCTACGAAAACTGCAAAATCTCGGCATACATGGTCTCATCCATGCCCCTCATCCCTCTGCTCCCTCCTCACACTAAGAGACTTGATCCACACTGGCATCATGTCCAACAACTCAAGGCTTTGTCCCTAGGATAGCAACACCAGTCCCCTTAAGCTCCTGCATGGGAAGGCTTAAGGCTACCAAGAGAGTTTACTGCCCCAGCCCACACCCGAAGATAGGGCCCACCTCCCAGTTTCTGTGGGAGGGTTGTTGTTATCGTTAGGTGCCATCAAGTCGGTATCTGACTCATAGCGACCCTATATATAACAGGGGAAACACTATTGTCAGTGCTTCTCGCTATTCATAGGGTTTTCAATGGCTGATTGCTTTTTCAGAGTGGGTCGCCCGGTCCATCGCCCAAGCCTACAGCACCTGGTGTTCCCAGGTGGTCTCCCATCCAAGTACTAACCAGGCCCGACCCTTAGCTTAGTTTCCGAGATCTGATGGAATCGGATGCCACTGGGCTGCAGGTGTGGGAGGGTAGGGGGACCTAATTGTGCTAAGCAGACCCCGGAGTCCTAATCACATTGACAAACCCCCTTCCTGGTTTTTGTTCATTTCCATTCTGCTCAAACTCCCAGCGCACCCCTGTCCTCCTCCCTTGTTCTCCCTGTAAAATGCCCGGTCACTCAGCACAGATGGAAGTGGAATTCAGTTCACACTGGACCCTTGTTCCCTCCCAGAGTAATTATTGCCAGCTAAAATCTGTCTTTCCTACTTCAACTTGTGTCAGGCTTGGTTTGTCACTGGCATCAGTCACAGCCCTCTGAGGACTTCTCCCACCACCATGGGACAGGCAGAAGTTGTTTTACCACATTTAGGAACAATTTGGGTATATTTTAAAGAGCTGTAGCATTTTGAAACAGGAAAGGATTTGAGAGCTCCCATAACACAGCATTCATGGCCGACAGGAGACCGGCACTCAGGGAGGCAGAGTGAGCAATGTTATTAGGGTTATTAGGCAGTTAAGAATCGTGATGGGACTCATCCCACCCTCAAGCTGGCGCCACCCGGAGTCCTTTGCACAGGAAAGGATGCTTCACCAACAAGCCCAGACTGTCTATGCCAAACAGGCTGCGCAGGTTCCAGCATCATTTGGCATCTTCCCATGCAAACAGAAGTGGGCCTCTTGGGGAGTGGCTACCCCGGGCATTTGTGCCTTACTTCAAAAGACCTGATGCAGGGGTGCATTCCGGAAGAATTTCTTTCTTATTCAAAGTACATTCAAATGTATTATTAATAGATAGTGTATTCACATGGAATAAAACCATACGTTCCAAAGAACATAGGATGAAAAGGCCCCTCCCTCCATCCCTACGCCAGCCACTTGTTTCTCAGAGGTACATTTCCAGTAACCTTCTGGAGATGTTAGAGTTAAATGTATTTTTTATTAGTACTCTGTCGTCCCACTGTTTCCCTTCTTCCTCAGAAGCCACTCTGTGGTTGTGTCCTTAGAAGGGTGAATAAAAATGGAGCCTAAAGATTTGGGGGAAAATATTCTAGTAATAGAAATTGTTTAACATTAAAATTGAGGTCTGAGGCAGATAGAATATCTCCTCTGAAGTCTTTAAACGTAGCACTGTCTCTCATCTTTATGGGGTAGTTAATAAGTAGTCTTTTCTGCAGTAAAAAGTTGAGACAACTTCAGAATTACATGTTTAGCCCCAAGATACAGGTTGAGAAGTGATTGCTACAGTCAGCTGTGAAATTACATTTCATATCTCTTGAAAAAATAAAAAGCAGGCAATTCTTCATCAGGAGAGCAGTTCTGTCGTTTATAGCTGCCTGATTTCAATAATCGTTTCTTCAGTTGCAAAATATTCAGACCTCGCCTTAAAGCTCCTTTCAAGGCCAGTGTCCTGAAAGCCACCAGGGAGATCTTTGAGAAGAGTTTGACTTGAGCAGTAGCTCAGAACAGAAGTTTACTTCTACAGAAACAGGAGCATATCCTGGCCGTCCTTTCGATCCTGTCCTGAGCGCCGGATCCAATGTCTACCACCGGCAGTGCTGAGGTTTACCGGAAGTTTTGTCATCTTTTCTGTTCCCCCAGATTTAAACGGCAAAACAAAGGAGAGTGTCACCTCCCAGGAACTGGTTCCCGAGCTTGTAATTACACTCCATTACAAGAAGCATGTTTTATTTGAAAGGAAATCTCTCAATATGGTTTTATTCAAGAATTTAGATGAGTGTTGTGTAGTTCTGTTGTATGTAGGGATGCTATGAGTCGGACCCAACTTGACAGCGCCTAACAGCAACAACAACAACAGCAACAACAACTACTACAACTGTGTCCATAGATAAAAGTGCTGATAAACTGCCCCTACTTCCAAAGCATAAATCTTTTTAATGACTTTTACGTCCTCTCCCCACCCTACTTTTTTTTGTGGCTGGTTCATTTTAAATAAATGTGTTTATTTAAAAATAACGACATCTATAGTTTTAAATGGATTATAGTGAAATGAAGATATGTTGTTGTTCGGTGCTGTTGAGTCGGTCTGAATCATAGCCACCCTATGTACAGCAGAACACAACACTCCCCAATTCTGTTCCAGGCACACGATCTTATTTATGTTTAAGCCCATTATTACAGACACTGTCCATCTAGTGGAGGGTTTTCCTTTTTTCCCTTTTTTAGTATGTTGTTGTTGTTGTTGTTAGGTGCCATCGAGTCGGTATTCGACTCATAGCGACCCTCATAGGGTTTTCAATGGCTGACTGTTTCGGGATTGCCTTGGTAGTAGATTGCCAGGTCCTTCTCCCATTTTTGCAGTGCTGGGAATTGAACTCGGGTCCTCAGAGACTGCAGCACAGCACTCTACCAACTGAGCTAAACCCCAGCCCCCTTTTTTAGTATATATGGATACTATTATTGCATTGCTATTAAAAACTGACCTGCAGCCGTACCACTGTGGCATCTGATCCCATCAGATCTTAGACGCTAAGCAGGGTCGGGCCTGGTTAGTATTTGGATGGGAGACCTCTTGGGAACACCAGGTGTTGTAGGCTTGGGAGAAGAACCCGGAAACCCACTCCCAAAAAACAATCAACCATTAAAAACCCTGTGAATAACAGAGAAGCACTGACAATAGTGTTGTGTCTGATGTACACAAGGTCACTATGAGTTGGACACCAACTCAAGGGCACCTAACAACAACAAAAACAACCATTAAAACCTGCCTTTCAAGGTATATTCAAGCTGGAAAATGAATTAAATACAAAGGGACAGCACTGACCTGGAATGACCTCATTCATGGGACTCTGCCAGCTTATGTGTACACTTCACAGAGGAGTATTATACCTCCCCTTGCCAGAAGTGTGCAAGACACCAGAGGAAAGTATAGGACAGAGATTTACATAATCCATCAATGAAAATGTTTCTTTGGGAGTATTTGAACATTGGTATCCAGTTTAAAGAACAAAGGAAAGAAGTTAGTCTTTCGTAGGAAAATGTTGGCAAAAGTCAAAGATTTGGGGTGGAAATTCCATTTACTAAGAGTCACTGGCTGGGATTTAGCTCAGCTGGTAGAGCGCTGCGCTGCAGTCTCTGAGGTCCTGAGTTCAATTCCCAGCACCACAAAAATGGGAGAAGGACCTGGCAATCCACTCCCAAGGCAATCCCGAAACAGTCAGCCATTGAAAACCCTGTGAGGGTCGCTATGAGTCTGATACCAACTTGATGGCATCTAACAACAACAACAACAAGAGTCACTGATCATCCACTCTCGGTGGCACCATGTGACATCCTAGGGGTACGAATCTGCTATCAGGAAGCTTCAGGGAGACACACACACATAAGACCACAGTAAAACTCAGAGTTCTATGGGAGCTATGGTTAGGGTGAGATCAGTTCTGGACAGGGGTCTCCAAAGCCCTCACACGAGATGTCTGAGCACCTCTTACATACCAGACAATGTGCTGGGCATTGCAGATAGAACACAAGCCACAGTCTTTACTGGTAGACACCTAGTTGTGTGTGATTGCTCAGGGGAAGGACACAAGCACGTGTTCCCTCCTGGACATGGTGACTTAGAAGGGTCTCTAGGGAGAAATGGCAGGTAGATAGTTGGATGTGTGATTCTGGAGCCCAGAGAAGAGGCTTGGCAGGGAGTTAGCTATGAATGAGGTCCATGACGCTGTGGGCAGGATAGTGGTCTCTGAAGGAGAGAGACGAGAAGAGGGCCTGGGCCAGCCCTGAGGAAGAAGATCGGGGGAGTCAGGAAGGGGAGGTTGTGCCTGGGGGAGGACCACCAGTCCCAGTCTGTCTCAGGCAGGCTCCTTACTTGGTTGGGATTTGGGATCCAAAAGAACAGAGATTGATGCCTTTAACACACGTGCGTTCGTTATTGTTAGACTTTGTCTTGTTCTCCTGAGAGCCTTTGCTCACAGAAACTTTATCTCATTCATAGTGATGAGGCATGAAAAGAACTTGTAGAGGAGGAGATTTCTAAAACTCTGATTGAGCGTTGTACCAGTGTTCTTCACTTATCTCTGATGTACTTGTTTCAAAACAGTCACTTCTTCCATCATTTCTGAGGAGACTGCAAGTGCTTCTTTGTCTTTCCTTCCATCTTAATAGTGCATTGTCTTCCCATGAGAGCTGTCGTTGGAACGGATTAATAGTAGGGTCTTGGAACTGGCATTTTGTTCGGTTTTGCTTTCCTGTGGTGCTGAACACCGATAACTCATTAAATCACCAGTCTTTTGTTTAGGAATTGTGTATCCAGTCTTCTGTCAGGCGTGTCTGTTATCTAAAGTGGAAGAATGTGAATTATTCAATCCAGTGGCACGTCCTTCCCTCCCTTCACTAACATTTTGCTGGGCACCATACACAATGGCAGATCCTAGGGAGATGCTGGTTCAGGCTTCAGCTCAGTCTGCAGGGTGCAGGATGGTCCATAGACTGGGTGGCTGAAATGAAAGACATTGGATTTTGCAGCTCTGGAGGCTAGGAAGTTCAAGATCAAGGCACCAGCCAATTCAGCTCCTGGGGAGGGCTTCCTTCCTGCTTGCAGATGACTGCCTTTTCTCTGTCTCCTCACGTTGCCTTTCTTCAGTGCTTGAGAGTGGAGAGTGAGAGCACACAAGCTTGCAAGCTCCCATCTCTCTTCCTCTTGTGAGGGCGCTAATCCCATTGTGAGGGCCCTATCCTTGTGATCTCCTCTAGACAGTATCCCTTCCCAAAAGCCTCACCTCCAAATACTATCAACTTGAATTTGGAGGATATGTCAAAATTCAGTCTGTAACATTCCATGTTCTCAGAAGCTTATAGTCTAACATGGGAGCCAGATTTTGTTGTTGTTGTTAGGTGCCGTCCAATCGGCATCCGACTCATAGCGACCCTCTGTACAACATGGGAAACACTATTGTCAGTGCTTTTCTGCTGTTCATAGGGTTTTCAATGGCAGATTGATTTTTGGGAGCGGGTTGCCAGGTCTTTCTCCCAAGCCTGCAGCTTCTGGTGTTCCCAGGTGGTCTCCCATCCAGGTACTAACCAGGCCTACCCTGCTTAGCTTCTGAGATCTGATGGGATCGGATGCCACAGGGCTACAGCTGCAGGCCTTAACATGGGAGCCAGATAGAAATCAAATAATCACACAACAAAGATAGGAGAAAGGTGATAAGGGTGCCAAAGGGAAGACTAGGGTGCGTAGAAGAACCCCCAGTAGGGAAGGCTCTGGGAATTTGTTTTGGAATTGACATGTATTAGTACTGAGTCGTTTTTTGTTTTTGTTTTTATTTACTTTTTAAATACAAGGTCTCACTGTGTAGCCCTGGGTGGCCTCAAACTTGCAATGCTCCTGCCTCTGCCTCCTGGGTGCTTGGATTCCAAGTGTGCACCACCACACTCAGCTCTGTCTTGAGTACTTTTGAAGAATAATTGTTTGCTTTCATCTGTGAAGGAGTAATTTTCAGGAGTTCACGTAATAAAATGATCCCTTTCACTAGTGTGAAGATACATAGTTACTTTTCAGACTATACATGAGTAAATGAGTGAAAATGGGGTAGAGGGAGAAGAAAAGCCTGCCCCACAAACACCATCTCTTGCATTATTGTCACCTTGAGATTCCTATACCACTTTCTCTTCTGAAACATGTAAACTGTACTGAGCAAGGTGGCACGTGGCTGTAATCCCAGCGACTCAGGAGACTTGGGCAGGAGGATCCATAGTTCGAGGCCAGAGGAAACGTGCATAGCTTAACAAGACCTTGTCACAAGGTTAAAATATATAAAAAGGGCTGGGGGTGCAGGTCAGTGGTAGAGCACTTGCAACAAAAGTATGTATGAGGTCCTGGGTTCAAGGCCCAGTATAGGAAGGAAGGGAGGAAGGAAGGAAGGAGGGAGGGAGGGAAGAAAGGAAGGAAGGAAGAAAGGAAGGGAGGGAGTGAAGTAAGTAAGTACATTATGCGTCTTGGTTGGAATTATAAGAGGACCTGTTCTGTGTTTATCATTGTTGAAAACCGCTCACGAAGCACATTAAACAGCACTCTCTTCCAGGGCAAAATTCAGCAGGTCTGAACCACACTTCTGGTCTCCATCCTTGTACCTGTGTTGTCTGAAAACTTTCAATTGGCAGCCAGAATTCCAAATTTTTCTAAAATGAATTTCACTGTGTTTCTAGTAGTTTTGTCAGTTTTTCCTTTAAGCTGCATATAGTAATGAATTTGACACTACCTATGGGGAGAAAGGGGCTGGGATTTGGCTCAGTTGGTAGAGCGCTGCGCTGCATTCTCTGAGGTCCCAAGTTCAATTCCCAGCACTGTAAAAATGGGAGAAGGACCTGGCAATCCACTCCCAAGGCAATCCCGAAACAGCCATTGAAAATCCTATGAGGGTCACTATGAGTCGAATACGGACTCGGCAGCACCTAACAACAACAACAATGGGGAGAAAATGATTTTAACCGTTTTAAGTGTAGATCATATTTAAAGGGATATTTGGTGAACGATTGTTCTGAACTAGGTCTGTTAATTCTGTGAATTTATTATTACTATCTTCCCTTGCATTTCATCAATCTCGTTCATCACTATTTATATACTAAAATTGCCTTTTGATTGTCATTGGCTTCAATTCATTCACTTCACAAAAACTGCTCACCAAATACCCAACTGTGTACCCAGAGCTCTGTCAGGTGCCAGGGATATAACTATGCAGGGTCTGCCCTGAAGGTGCCTGGTGTCAAAATCTCAAGAGCAAAGAGAAGCCAGCACAGAAAAGCCTTAAATAATAACTTGTACTGGTTGTTAAATTCTAGCCTTTCAAGTCAGGCAACCCTGGCTTGACCGCCTGATGACATTTTCAGCTGCCTTAGCCTCTCCTAAGTTGTTTATGTCTATCAGAGGATTGGCATGATTGTCACAATGAAATGCTGAATACTCTTAGGCACAAAAATATAATAAAGTTTTTAATGGCGTTGTTGTTGTTGTTGTTAGGTGCCTTTGAGTCGTGTCCGACTCATAGTGACCCTCATAGGGTTTTCAATGGCTGATTGTTTGGGGATTGCCTCAGGAGTGGTTTGCCACATCCTTCTCCCATTTTTGCAGTGCTGGGAATCGAACTCAGGACCTCAGAGACTGCAGAGCAGCGCTCTCCCCACTGAGCTAAATCCCAGCCCCTTTAATGGCATTAGGTGTAGGAAACTCCAGAGACCATCACACAAAGCAGAAAGTAATGCCAGTCCTGCTTCCTGGGTCTCAGAGCTCTTCTTGAGACGTCCAGCTATGAGGTACCCTGTGCTGATCACAGCCTTCTCTGAGGACTGCTTGCCTCTGGCTGTGTACCTGCCTGCACCACCTCTGCATGTTCCTCCGTGTCCTTTAAGACCTGGGAAATCCAAGGTAGTGTCCCCCGGAGCAGCCCTGGCATCCTCAGGCATCAGGCCCAGCTGAGGTCCATCCCAGTGGCGCTGCTACCTGTTCTTTTGATGGTTAAAGTGGTAAAGCTTTTAGCATCATGCTTAGCACAAGGCAGCACCCCATGAATGTGTTAATACCCTTCAAATATCATTACATTAGTTACTTATACACTCATTAATGCCATTATCATCTTCAGTGAAATGAAACATTAGACATTAAGCATTAGGAATAAAACTATTACAGGAGAATCTTGTTTTCCAGATATGGTTAGGTAACATGCTTACATAACCAGACATTTTCCCCTTGGTCAGACATGAACATTTTCCCCTAAACTAGAGAAAAATCCTAATAGTGAATTTCTTCTACATCTTTATTTTCCAGAAAAGTAAGTGAGTATTATCTTTGCTTAACTCCTCCTCCTCCAACCAAAAAACAAAATGAAACAAATTAACCCATGAGAAAGTGGAAAAAGTCTTCCTGGTGTTATTTCAAAATGTCTGTACAACATAATATGTTCATTACGCTGGTAGTCACGTTTGATTATTAGGAGTCTAAAGTTCTTGCTTGGGAGAAGGACCCGGCAGCCCACTCCCCAAAATCAATCCACCATTGAAAACCGTATGAACAGCAGAGAACCACTGACAATAGTGTTTCTCCTATTGTATGTAGGGGTTGCTATGAGTTGGACACCGACTCCACAGCACCTACCAACAACAACAACAACAACAACAACAACAAAGTTCTCGCAGCTTAGTTTCTACTATCTAACGTTTTGTCACGCCTTAGTTACTTCATTGGTTTATTGTTACTTTTTCTTTAGTTCAAAATATCTTTTGTTTTCCTAAAACAAATTGAGACCGAAATTCACTCCCACTGGGTCAAGGGTCCTGGTCCTTGATTGCAGGTGTTGTTTGGCACAGCTGACGGGCAGGTGATCGTCATGGACTGCCACGGCAGGATGCTGGCCCACGTCCTGCTGCACGAATCCGACGGCATCCTGGGCATGTCCTGGAACTACCCCATCTTCCTGGTGGAGGACAGCAGCGAGAGCGACACTGACTCGGACGACTACTCCCCTCCCCAAGGTAACCAGCCCGCCATTTACCAGAAGGGAACAGAAGAACAGCGGAGGAGAGCTAACTGATTAGGGAAGAAAGGGCGAAGGTCCAAAGGTCCGCCACAGGCGCAGCTCTCCAGCTTACTGGGAGGAGTTCTCAAACTGAAATGCTGGGAGGGACTGCAGGAATGGCCCAATCTCTCTTCTTCATGGGGCTGTCTCCTCTCTGCTGGCCTATTTCTCAAGATGACTGGTGAAATGGATTATGCTGCCCGGGCTTAGCTTTTACTAGATATAAAATGAGACATACGGCTCTTCCTGTGTCCCTGGGGTGCCGTGGGACTCAGCTACTTAGCAAGAATAAAGAGAGCCGAAGATGAAAAATTCTGTGCTATTAATATAACTTAATATGTGCTATGGCCAAATCCCTAGTGGTATTAAAGGCTGTGGCTTTAGTTGCGTGAGAAAAGGATTAGTTCTGCCATATTGAAGGCCAGCCCCTGGGGCCGGTACTCTGTGACCTTGTCTATCTTCCTGATCTCAGGCAGAAAATCTCCCTCTTCTTGGGTCAGAAGGACCCACCGCCCCTCTATAAGCCTCACTATGGTGTTAGATACTCCTGGTGGGGCTCATTTCAAACTCCAGCCTCCTTCACCCCCAGTATGCTTTATCCGTTTCCCACGGGTGAGACGCCAAAACCAGCAGCAATAACAACAAAAAAGCAGAAAGACGACGTTGATGTCACGCTGGGCTTCACCAGAGTCAGCATTGGCCTGTCTCAGGCATTGGCCCTATCCCACCCCCGTACCCACTTTTTTGTTGTTGTTGTTATTTTACGAAAAGTATATTTGAAATGGTAGAAAGAAATGGCGCCTTGATCAGAAGGGTCATGCTGCTGGAGGCCGCTCTCCTTGGCCAGAAGGCTCAGGTGTGCTCACGCTACTGTGGGCCTCTGAGTTGAAGGCATGCGCTGGGTCGTTTCTGGCCTTTCCTGCCAGTGCGGGGCATGTCGTCCTATGAAGGCTGCTCCAGGGAAGAGTGTGAGAGTGCCCCTGCCCCCTCAGTATCTGCCTCTGCTGCTGCTGCTTGTCTTCTCCCTGCTGTCCCACAGACAGAGTTGATAACATTTTGCTATCCAGAAACATGGGCTTGGATTTAGCTCAGTGGGTAGAGCGCTGCGCTGCAGTCTCTGAGGTCCCGACTTCAATTCCCAGCACCACAAAAATGGGAGAAGGGCCTGGCAATCCACTCCCAAGGCAATCCCGAAACAGTCAGCCATTGAAAACCCTATGAGGGTCGCTATGAGTCGGATACCGACTCCACGGCACCTAACAACAACATCCAGCAACATACACACGTGTGAAGAGAGGACGTTTGTCCCACATGAAAGAAAAGTTGAGGTTGGCAGTAGCAGCGTTTCAGGATCTGTGGGCTTTAGGAGGGAGAGAGTTTCTAGCATCCGTAAATCCATTTGGGAGGAAACCATCCCTTTCCTGAATGGACACCAGCCTTGAGCAAAGTTGTTAGTCACAATTCTACAGCCTTAGTAATGAAGTCAATGTCTATAAAATGGGCCAAGCAAACTTTTAAAACAAAACTCTGTAGTAGTTTGCATCCAGATTTGCTCATCCCTGCTTTATCATGGAAAGAAATGGAAATGGGAGACTGAGTTTCCAAAGCGAGGCCAGAGTTGATTTAAGGCAGCAGTCAGTCCGTGGTACTCCTCTGGCCGGTCACTCTCCTCAGAAGCAGTGGGTGCTTTATGAGAAGCATCAACTTTCTGATATGATGTCGTTGTTGCTGGCCTAGAGATTTTGAGCACAGAGGTAGTATGGTGCAGTGTCTTAGGGTGAAGCCCAGCAGAGTAAGACTGGGATGGGGATGTTGACCAGGCCGCACTGTATGGCTGCTGGAGATGAGCCCAGAGGGAGTGTGACACCGACAGAAGCATCTGAGGTGTTCCCATCACCCAGCACCGGGCGCAGTGGCGCACACCTGTAATCCCAGCGGCTCGGGAGGCGGAGGCAGGAGGATCGCAAGTTCGAGACCAGAGGCAGTCTGCCTAATTTAGCGAGACCTTGTCTCAAAAAGTCAAAAAAATAGCTGTGCACTGCAGGTGTAGCCAAGTGCTTTATGAACCACACCCAGCCTAAGTCTTCCATCTAAATTTGATGTCTCATAGGAAAAACTTAAGAAGGCACTAGTGGCTGCTGCTGCCCATTGTTGGCAACATTCAGTGAAAGTAGCTTTATCTCTGTGCATTGGACCAGATAATTTTTATCCCTCTTATCACCATCCTTTATATTGTATGACATTAAAAGAATTTGCGCTTATCCATCATTAGAAACACATAACTCATGAACATACACATCGATAGACTTTTCGCGAATACGCTTGCCACCCCACAGTTGCTCTGGGGCTGCGTCTCCCACATGTGGCTCCTCTTTCCGGGGCTCTCTGCCGGAGCCTACTGGTGACCTGCGTGTGTGGCTCCTGAGTGGTGCAGCTCATGCTTCCCCCGGTGACATCCCGGTCCATAGTGGGGTCTGCGTTGTCAGCAGGTTTTGGAGCACCGCACAATAGTACAGCCCGGGGCACCTGGGTTAGACCGTGGACCCTTTCCCTGCTTTTCACTCAGCCCTTGTGTTTCCACAGACGGTCCTGCCGCGTACCCCATCCCTGTGCAGAACATCAAGCCTCTGCTCACCGTCAGCTTCACCTCGGGGGACATCAGCCTAATGAACAATTACGATGATCTGTCTCCCACTGTCATCCGCTCAGGGCTGAAAGGTACAAAACGCTGCCGTGCCCAAGCCCCCCAGGTCAGCCCTGCGCACATCTGCCTTCCATGCTGGTGCCCTCCACCTGATACCTATCGATTCCTGTGCCATGACCTTTCTGGGACGTAATGGAGTGTGTTCACAAAGGGCACTCCTCTTAGCCCCTCTGCTTATCTGACAAGCCAGTATCTGGTGTTATCTTGAGTGGGGATTCCTGACACGCAGTCTGCGGTCTTCCTCTTAACCTGCTCCTTTCCTCATTCTTGACAAGGAATGACCCTCCTGGGCATATAGCATGTTTGCATCTGCCTGACACTGTGGCTGCACTGTACTAGGACAACAGCACCTGCCACTCGTAAGGCAGCAGGTGGTGCACACAAGTCATTTACACAGTCCTATGATTTTAAGATTCTCGCAGGCTCATTGAGGAACCGATCTTTGTGCAAGTTACCTTGGAAGGCTTGTGGAGGGTCCAGACTGAGGCACGAATGTGACAGGCAGCACTCAAGTGCTGGTGCATGCTTAGAAGATGTTATGAAATGTTGTTATCTCAAGAGAAGATCAATAGACAGAGATATTGGGAATGTTCTGAATTTTGGCAATTCAGGAATGCTACTGGCATCGTGACCTTGGTGGCCTCTTTGGGAAAACAGTCTTGTCTCTTCAGGGTTAAGTAGCATAAAGTACAAAGATTTTAAAATTCAACTCCTGGGCTTGCTCTGGTTCTTGATGTTAAAGGGACCTACTGTATTCTGAGGGGCTGGGATTTAGCTCAGTTGGTAGAGCGCTGTGCTGCAGTCTCTGAGGTCCTGAGTTCGATTCCCAGCACCGCAAAAATGGGAGAAGGGCCTGGCAACCCACTCCCAAGGCAATCCCGAAATAGTCAGCCATTGAAAACCCTATGAGGGTTGCTAGGAGTCGGACATGACTCGATGGTACCTAACAATAACAACAACTGTATTCTGAATGTGGAGGTGGTAGATAAGCTGGGACCTTCCATGCGACTAGTTACTGTCATTTAAACTGGCCATCAGCCTAGATTGTCATTGCTATGTACTGCTACTGCCTGTTTGGAATCTTCAGGAACCACTGTGATATAAAGAATCGGACTAATATAACTTGGTTGTCAGCAGTAGACTGAGGGTACCAAAAAGAGTGTGCACATTTTAAGAGACGTTATCTACGTGTTACTTTTTGAGGTTGAATTACAATAGTAACCACGTGGAGCACCTCTTGTGATTGCAGAAGTCAAACATTACTTGTATTCATCCCTTGTTACTGGCATATATTGAGTATTACCATTTTAATTCTTGGAATGTATGTACCCTTTTGGCACCCTCTATGTTTTACCTGACTGCACACTCCCAAAGCATTTAGTAATTCTACTTTCAAACTGTGGAATATTTTTGAAGCAAATTATACTCCCTATTGGATATCCCACTGGGATTTAGCTCAGTTGGTAGAGCGCCACTTTGCTGTCTCTGAGGTTCCGAGTTCGAGTCCCAGCACCACAGAAATGGGAGAAGGACATGGCAAGCCATTCCTGAGGCAATCCTGAAACAATCAGCCATTGAAAACCCAATAAGGGTCACTGTGAGTCGGACATGACTCGATGGCACCTAACAACAACAACAACAACACTGGATATCCCATTCTGCTATTTCAGAACTGGACTTTGAAGGAATTAGCCTATAAATTCCTACAGGACAGAAACTATGTAGAAGTCCTTTATACCACAGATAAGGCTCATTAGGATCTGAGTAAGTAGTTTTTGATGATGATAAACCTAAGTTCCTATGCTGTTCTGTAAGCTATTTTCTACATATTCTGTCTCTCACGGAGCTAAAATACAGAACTTGTCATCATAAATTCGCCCATATATTTAGTAATCTAAGTTCTTTTTGCATTCAAAAATTATATTTTCAAATTGTTATCCAAGTTTATTAATTTCTTGGGAAACCACCTCTGGTTATGGATTTTTGAATTTGGTTTTCTACCAAATACCTGGTCATGGTTGAAAAGAATATTATTACCAGCCAGGCACTATGGTGTATACCTGTAATCCCAGCAACTCAGGAGGCTGAGGCAGGAGGATCATGAGTTTGAGGCTAGAGGCAGCCTGCGCAACTTAGTGAGACCCTGACTCAAAAAATATTAATAAAAGGGGCTAGGATGCAATTTAGTGGTAAAGCACTTATCCAGCCTGCAGAAGACCCTGCGTTCAACCTCCCAGCATGACAAAATAATAATAATAATGATATAATTAACATTCTATTTCATTTATTCTTTCCAGGGTGAATTTTTCTTTTTACCACCTCGCTTCGGAAACATTATTTTCTACTCCTTGAATGTATTATTTGATACTGTCTATAAAATTGTATTGAGGCAGCACTTCTAACACATTGCTATCACATTCCCACCAAATGTACAATACAGGAACAGGAACACAGAGTAGGTGACCTGGGGGGTTGCCCTGAAGTAACCCTCCCAAAGGAGAATTCTTTTCCTTGAGTTGTTCTATAAAAATTGAGACAAATTTAACACTCTAGTCATTGCCTGACTAGACATATAAATCTAGTCCAAAATGTTTTCAGTTAGTTACACCCTTGTAGAAATGGGGAAAGATATTTTTGTCCTGTGTCTCCCTGATTTCAGGAAGTTGACAAAATGGAAGTAAATTGCCGCCATTCAATAGATAACATTATGTAGGTGATTTCTCTTTCCTGATGTAAGAATATTTCTTTCCTGACTTAATAACATCAGAATAGTTTAAGGATTTAGTCTGTTGTGTATTGTAAACAGGAATAGTTTTGTTTTTGAAATGTAGTCTTTATCTACTCTGTTATGAGTTATCTTAGTAAATACTGGGAAGAAAGAAGCCAGAATACAGTGAAAGATGGCCTTAGTCAGCTGTCCTATTCTAGGACAGGTTGGTTACTTGTCTCATGAGGAAGAACAAAGGATTATCTGATCCCCTTGGCCTTTCTGTTAGTGTCTCGGAGAACTTTTTCATGGGAGAAAGGTGATTCATGATGTCCTCATGATGATCTGTCACTAACACCACAATTTATGTCGAGTGGAGAAGAA